>OX243822.1:33698677-33806177 GCA_945859605.1 Lumbricus rubellus | reverse complement strand
AATGAATAGTGAATGAATGAATGAATGAATAGTAGCTGCAGCAGCCATGCACCATTGCATGATGATGATGACTTGCCTACGATGCAGAGAGGTCTTCGTATGAACTGAAGTCGACCGTTCAGCTGTTGATATCTTGAACGACATCCAGCTGACCAAACTCGAACCAAGAACTCCGCCGTAAACCATATGACCATCTGCAACTCCTAATCAATAGAAGACACCATACAATAGACTATTCAATAGACAGTAACATACAATAGACTATTCAACGCTGCAACATGCTACTCTATTATTATCCTTGTCTATGCCGTCCTACACCATTCATCCCAGACATTTATGTAGCGACTTTCCAAGAGTAGGGCCTATCTAGCCTACTCAGAAGCGCTTCCGACCAAAACACGGTTGAAAAGAATAATTATATCACAAAACAAATCGCCATTCAAAATGATTCAATATCAGATTATGCAATGGTATGGCATGCTATGCTGTGTTATGCTCAGGGGCGGAAACCTAGGGGGGACAGGGGGGACGGTCCCCCCCAATAAAGACGTTGGGGGGGACGGCCCATGCATTTGTCCCCCCCCCAATGTTTAAGCGTTAGGACATGTACACAATCTTCAGTAGGGAACTAGAGAAAAAAAGTTTAGCAGATGAAGTAAATATTTACAATGATATGAATTCCAGGGCAATCCAGGTACTAACCAAAAGTTATTAAGTCCCACGTTGGATAGATTGCGAACATTATACTGTATAGATAAGACACCTCTTTTAACTTACAACCAATTATTATAATAACATTGCCAACACCCAACGTCGCAAAAAGTCATATATCGGGTTTCTGCTACATTTCTTTCATCTTTCCTTCAGGCTCGAATCAGCGTCATGTTCAACATCGAAAATAATATGGAAAGTAGATAAGTTAGTAAGTAAGTATTTTGTATATTACTCCTCTTGAAAAAGAACAATGGGACATAGAACATCATTACTATATATCGAAGTAGAAATAGGCAATAAAAACGTACGAATTAATTTGCAAGTTGAATAGTTACTAATCTAAACTATCATCGTCAAACAAGTTAACTTTATAGAATTCTGGTGATAAATCCATTTTCAAACAACGATTCACATCGTTGAATCTGCAGATTATGCGAGTGGGTCATAAGGGAGTAACCAGTTACACGTTCAGGTAGAAGAGAAGATCGAGGAGGACTTGACATAGAGACTGTGGTAAGCAAACTGATTATACTGGAATCAAAATGATATCCTTAGACACCCAAAAATCGTTGATAGTACGAGAATCAAAATAATGTCTTTAAACACACGAAAATCCTCAATAATTCTGGAATCAAAATAATGTCCTTATATACTCGAAAATCGTTGATATACTGGAATCAAAATGATGTTCTTTGACACCCGAAAATCATGGATAGTACGAAAGTCAAAATAATGTCCTTAGACACCAGAAAATCGTTGATAATACTGGAATCAAACTGATGTCCTTAGACGACCCAAAATCGTTGATAATAACTAAATCTAATATGTTGTCCTTAGACACCCGAAAATCGTTAATAATACTTAAATCAATAGTGTTGTTCTTAGACACCCGAACATTGTTGATAGTACGAGAATCAAAATATTGTTCTTAGACACCCGAAAATCGCTGGTAATACTTCACAGATCACAAGTCACAAGCCAGGTCTCGTGATCAGGGAGCAAATGCGCAACTTTAGACTACCAGATAGTTATAAAATCGCATCCTCGCAGCTAAAAATAGTTTTTAAAAACCATTGTCATGTGATTGGCAGTTTTCTACTAGGGAATATCGAAAGATTGAGAAAGTGTCATACAGTTCTGAAACTTTCTTTGAAATGCTCTGATAGCAGGTATATTAATAATTATAGACACGAGAAGGTTTTCATTTCTATCAGTGTTTCTTTTCCATTCTTTCTATTAAACATAATTTGCATGAAAAAATTAACACAAAGAATTTTGTCATGAATTTGACTAAAATTCAGTATATTGTAAGTTTTTATTATATATATATATATATATCATTGATTTCATACATTACAGAGGTGTCTATGTTAAATGATTCGAATGTTTTTTGCAAAGCAATTGTGTGAAATTTGGCAAATTCCATCATTTTATAAATTCATATTATAACCTTTAAAGAGGTGTCTAATAAAATATGCTCTCCGATCGTTTTTAATAACAAATTAGAGTTTGAACAACTTCTATCGGGACTGAGAAAATGGACAATTTTTTTGATTTTGGATGACAGCTAAAATGCTACAATTAGATGTGAACATTAAAAAACAGCCTTCCTTCACCCCTCCCAACTCGGCGTTTCGCGCCTCAGCAATCGACTTTCGGCCGCTCGTCCGTCCCCCCCAAAGTTCGGACCAGGTTTCCGCCCCTGGTTATGCTCTGCCATGCCATATACCAAACAAAGCTCTACTATTATACTCTAACCCACCGCACTCTATTCCACTATACTAGGCTATACAATTTTATACTATACCATATTATGCTAGAAAATAGCATACTATACAATGCAATGCTATGCTGCACAGTACTCTAATAAAACTGTGTAATGCTCGTAATGTTATCCAATGCGACATTATGTGACATTATGCTTTTCAACACTATGCTATGCTATATATTAATATGAGTGGATATACTAGTTCATATATGATCTACAAAACCATGCCGTGCTAAGCATGCTATACAAGTGTATATCATACATGTACCATGCTGCAATATGCTCTATTATGTTATACTATTATAAACCATGATTAACCACGCATTACTGAACCATATGAGCGCCTCTGAGTAGTTTTTTACTTGAAGGAGCGCTATATAAATGTCCGAATGAATGAATGAATATGCGTGATTGCCACATAGAGTTTTAAAATGCCCATCAATGCGTGTACCAACAAAAGCACACATAGAGTAGACCCTGACCATGTAGTAGAGTATGAGACCAGCCACTTCTTCGTATTGTTCGATAGTTGAAAAGACACTCAACAGGAGACAAATGAAGACCATCAGAAATCTAAAATAAAACACAGCATAGCACAATAATAGCACAGCACGGCATAGCATAGCATCGCATAGCATATAATAGCATAGCACTGCATAGAATTTCATAGCACAACATTACGCAGCAAAGCATATCACAGAGTATCATAACATAACATAGCAAAGCAATGCATAGCATAGCATAGTATAGCATAGCGAAACTATTATGACGAATCAAACCAATACAAATCTAAAACAAAACACAGCATAGCATATATATATATATATATATATATATAATATATATATATATATATATATAGCAGAGCACGGCATATAATAGCACAAGTGCACAACATATCATAGCATTTCAGAGCGCAATAATGTTCAGCATAGCATAGCAAAACTATCAAATCAATGCAAATCGAGCACGCACGTGATATAATATCATACCATGTCACCGTATTGCATGATATCCTCGCATAGCATCATTCAATAGCATGCCATAATAATATCATAACATTCCATAATAATGTAATACAGGTATCATAATCAAAATCAAATTATATCACAGCATTTCCCAGCGCAATATAGCATAATGTATCATAGTATTTCATGTTAGATTATAATACAGTTCTGCTGTCACAATAATTTCAGTATCATCAGCGAGGGCCAAGTATTATAAATATCACTGATCGTCTTATGGGAGCTTATCGCATCCGGGGCGCCCGTCCGACGGGATTTAACGGGGAGGGTCACCGGATGATAATAACATTATTTACAGTAATGTGGTTCGTTGGATGGCATGGATGATGAGAGGAGCTGAGTAAGCACCTGTCAGATTCATGGCACGTGCAGCTCTTCTGCCACGCCCAATCTGTCACGGGATCTGTCACCATGAGTCCATGACTCTCTCTCTGTCTCTCTCTGTCTGTCTGTCTGTCTGTCTGTCTGTCTGTCTGTCTGTCTGTCTGTCTGTCTGTCTGTCTGTCTCTCTCTCTCTCCGATCATTTTCCATTATGGACTCAACCATCTGCAATGGACTCCCATTAACCTTGCGATTAATGCCAAGGCTAAACTCCCCAGCTTTTCATGTGTCGCTTAAATCCTGCTTTGTTTCGCTGTGGCTGGACTGGAAGCGCCTCTGAGTAGAAATCTTGAAGAGGCGTTAGATAAATTCTCTGAATGAATAAATGAATGACTATTATAGGATTTGATGAGGAGATTGTTCCCTTCTGAGCATTCGAGGTACTGGACCCCAGCAGCGTTGGGGGGGGGGTGTTAAGCGGCTGACCTGGAATCGAACTCGGTCAAGGGAACAACAACAACAACAACAACAGGGCAACTGATTATTCTGTCGCCAGGGTTCGTTTGTTGCGGATTAGAGGTCAAGGGTCGATACGTTTAAGAGGGAGATTGAGAAAGAGATCAACCTTCGAGACGCTAAGGCGGATGGGAGTTAAAGAAACAGAGGAAGGGAGGATTGCAGAGATTCAAGAATTCAGAGAGGGAGAGACAGACAGAGAGACAGAGAGACAGAGAGAGGGGGAGAGTGAGAGAGAGAGAGAGAGAGAGAGGCAGGCTTGGATGGAAGGTAGATTGGCAGAAGAAGAGACAGAGAAGCAGAGAGGGAGGGTAGAAGAGAGGGAGCGAGGCAGGAAGGGAATGTAACAGTTCATAGGTGTCAAAGAGTAAATCCAAAAGGAACAATATCGTTCCGCTATAATAGCAGGGTCATCCCGTTCACATTTCTATTTCTAATGTATACATGTAGGCCTACAATGACATTAACCATTAGAACACGAATCAGAACATAGAACAAGTACAACTGCAAAGGTGCAGAAAAGAATAAGCGCACACATATAGCATAACATAACAGATGAATTTTTACGCATATCAATCATTCACCATAATATTACGTAATGCACGCAGTGACTCAAGAAAATATACCTGTTAACGTGGTTTTTAAATGATATTCAAACATCAGGGTCTTTAGCACAGTGGGTAAATAATTCCATTGAGTAGGCCTATAGGCACACGGACTGTTATAAGCTATAGCACAGAAAACTGTCTTATATTTGTGCGAGAGCAACATATGCGATATTTACTGTAGAGTCTGATATAATGGTGAATTGGTGATGTATTTCTAGATTCAGACAAAAATACCTTTGAAAAGTCTTACAGGTAGCAGAGGTTGCTTTGAAATCTAATGGAAACCAGTCGTCGCTGTTCAATATTGAAAGCAATCAAACTGCCTGGATTTATTTAGCGCTAGTGTTTGATGCCACTACTTCAAAGGAATCACGATTCGTCTGTTTTTTTACGCTGTCTATTATTTCGCCATTTAGATGCCTCGTTATTGTCTTCGTCCATCCATTGTTCCGTCACAAGTTGTATCATTCATTCCGTCTCTCCGCCATCCGCCATCTATCAATTCATCCTTCCATCCATCCACCCATCCACACAAATCCGTCCATAGGAAAAGGGAAATTTCAGCAGTGGGGGTCAAGATTTTACTTCTGCCCGAAAAATAAATCTCGTGGTGCAAAATAGGCTACTAGGCCTAATTTTCCCAGACAAAACGTTGAGGACCTTTTTATAATTAATTGTTTTTAATTAATCGGGTTTAAATCTGTGAAAAATACTATTTATAGTTTTTAAAACCATTTTCCCTGGTCTGCTTGCCCGAAAAAACAGACTTGCCCAAAATTTGGGGACATTTGCTCCTCTGGACCCCGCCTCGTACGCCTATGCATCCGCCCATCCAATCCATCCATCCATCAATAAACCATCTTTTCATTCATACATTCATTCATCAATTCCCAACTGTCAATCCATCCATCAAATCATCCAATCATCCATTCATCCATTCATCCACTCATCCATTTATCTATTCATCCATCCATTACACTCATTCAATCCATCCTTGATCCATCCATTCTATATTCTAGTATGGTGCTATAAAAGTCGTCTCTGTCCCCTCAATCCCTTTTAGATCCTCCCTCAACCTTCGTCCTCCAATTACACCTAAACTTTGACCTTCCACTTACGACCGGTGACCCCTCTACGTCACTGACGGCCTTTCATACGTAGTTGCGTTTATGTCCTTCGCAGCCTTTCATACCGCGACGGTCTCGCATTGGAAGTAGCAAGCTTTCTACTGACAGGCAGACATGCAGACAGACAGACAGACAGATAGACAGACAGACAGACAGAGACAGACATACAGACGGACCCTTAATCGCAATCAGATTTTTATATTACCATAGGTCCTCTGATCGGCTTGATCTCTTTGTTCCCTGCATCAGAACTGCCATGGCTCAATCCAGATGCTTTTGCTGCACATGTCCATCTCTATGGAATGGACTTCCACCTTCAGTTCGCTACACCTTTCTCTCTTGTAGAAGTCTTTCCTCATCTTTCTCTCGCATCAAATCCTGCCTTTTCTCTAAGAGTTGATCGAACTGGGAGAGCTTCTGAAAAGGGTTTTGCTGAGAGAAGCGCTTTATAAATGGCCATAATTATAGGCATATACAATAACTTAAGAACAGTGGCAATTAATACCTCATGGCTTGTATACATGCATACTAAGTTATTACATACTAGTTGGACACCGGGCATTGTACTAGAAACTTTGGATTTCCTCTCCCCTCCACCCACCCACGGTCAGAGTTGGAGGCGGGTGGTTCTAGTGGCCTTCTGTACAGCTGTAGTGATGGAGGGTGCAAGGGCGGGGTGGAGGCAGGATATCTTGGCGGCTCTCTGTCTAATTGGATATCTTGAGGTTAATACACCGTGAGTCAAAAAAGTAAGCCAAATTGTTTTTCATATATCTCTAATGCCTGGTAACATATCACGCTAAAATTTTCCAAATATTTAGAGAATTGGACGAAGAATATGATTCCAAAATTTTATGGGATAAAGTTGAACGGATAAAAAGATATGAATCTTTAAACATCATATGCCGAAATTGCCGTTTACAAGCAATTTTTTGTCAGATTCAATAAAAAAAAGTAAGCTAAACTGTTTTTATTATATCTCCAATGCCTGATAATTAATCATACTAAAAGTTTCCAGATATTTTGACTCACGGTGTAGGTGCGAAACTGTGGCCGTAACCAGTGTTGACCGTGACATTTTTGTTTCTCGCTCCAACCCAAGACCCCAGGATCAAGAGTGTGGTGCGGAGTGTGAGCGTGGTGGTGCTGGAGGCCCTATGTCTAGGTGAAAGGTCTCAGTTGAAAGTGTGGCGAAGGTGTCAAAATGGGTATGGTTTTTTAGTGAGTGAAATTTGGGGTTTCGCCCCGCCTTCGTTCCCTGGTGAGGGGATTGACCAGCGATACATTGGGTTATCCTTGCGGCCCTCCGTCTAGGTGTAAGGTCTCAGGACATTAGCTGCGGAACTGTGGGCGTGCACACTGGATACACACACACACACACACACACACACACACACACACACACACACACACCTCCTCAGTTGTATACATACTATAGATAAGCACATATCAATATTCATACGTGTGTTATTATATATACAAACGCATGTACAGATATATGGCCTATGTATTGTATTGTATTGTATTCTATTGTACATACATGTATATAATGTATGTATTTTATATATATATATATATATTGTATATGTGTGGTTATATAGGTGTATAAAAATGGTATATACAGTATGTATCTGGTATATATTTTATATGAATATATATACATGTACGTGTAATTGTGTACAAGTATACTGTATATAATGATCTGAATGATTGCGAATCGCAGTTTGTTAGAGGCGGCTTCGCGGACGACATTCAAAGGATTGTATTGATTGCGTCATTTATCCGCAACACATCTCTACCGCTGCAGGCTGTCTCTCTGTCTGTCCCTCTCTCTGTCTCACTGTCTATGCCTCTCTGTCTGTCTGTCTGTCTGTCTGTCTATGTATGTCTGTCTGTCTGTCCGTGTATACAACTATAGGCTGATTCTGTTGCATGTCACATGCAGCACGGATACGATCAAGCTTTCTCTAAGTCCGTCTGTATGGCATAATCACTGTCTCTGTGCTTGCATGTGTGTATATATCTACGTGTATGCGTGTGAGTCTGCGTGTATGTTTGTCTCTTTGTATGTCTTTCTGTCTGTTGTTTCTGTCTGTTTGTCTGTCTTTCTGTCTGTTTGTCTGTCTGTCTGTCTGTCTGTCTGTCTGTCTGTCCGTCTGTCTGTCTCGCAGTCTGTCCATCTTTATCAAGTACGCCAGCAGTCTAATTAGGGCGGCGACCAATCTTCTGATATTTTCCAGACGCCCCTCTCCTCTCTTTCGTGACGTCTTCAGAGAAGAGGAGAGAAATAAGAGAGGAGATTAGGAGGAGAGAGAGAGAGAGGATAGAGGATATAGAAGAGAGGAGAGAACGAGAGGGAAGAGAGGAGAGGATATAGGAGAGGGGAGAGAGGAGAGAGGGAGGGATAGAGACCAGAGGAGAAGAGGAGAAGAGAGAGAAGAGGAAAAATGGAGAAGAGAGGAGAGAAGAAGAGAGAGACGCATGAGGATGCGCGCTCCATGTTAGCCTTCGCTCCTGCATTCTCCTAATCTGTCTCCATCGCTGTCTCTGCATACATTGTATATCGGTATGTATCATGTGATTGTGTCTGTCTTTCCGTGTGTCTGTCTGTCTGTCTCCTATGCACTTTCCTCGTCCTATCATTCTTCCCTTCCTTTCCTCGTTTCTCTGTCTCTCTGTCAGTCTATCTGCCTCTCTCTATGTCTGTATTTCTTTTCCACTCTTTAATTATATTTAGTAGCCATTTCAAACCTCTCTATGCCTCTCTTTGTCTCAATGTCTCTGTATTTCGCTCTCTTCTTCTCATCATGTTCTCTTCCATATACGCATACTGCTCTCCCTACAACTTACCTCTCTCTTCCCGTGTGTTGTCTTTCCCTCATAACATAACATAACATAACATAACATAACATAACATTTTTTATTCGGCAACCAATTCATAGCATGTTGTAATTACATCATGGTAGTCAAATAAATATTATGTTCTGCTCTTTATCATTATCAATGTATCGTCATCTCAATCAATTTTCTCTCCACCCCTCCTACTTTCCCACCCTCTCATTTAATTTCTTCTTCCATTTGTTGTTCCCTCTTTCTTCGTTCTTCCATTCCCTCTGTTCTCTCATCTTCCATGATTTTTATATCCTCCATCCCATGTACTCTACTCATCCCTCAATCCCATTTCTTCTCTCCTTCTTCTCTCGTCCCATCGTTTCCTTCTCCATCTTCCTCCTCCTCCTCTCCTTCCTCTCATTCTTTCCTTCCTTTTATCTCCTATTCCCTCCACTTTAGTTTCTCACTCCATCCATCTTTCCATAGCCGACCTACCTATTTCTCGCATACACGAACTACCCACTTCTCTCTTCACCATTCCTCTCTTCTTCCTTTCCTTTCTTCCTTTTTCCATCGTCCTATTCATCCATCGTTCATACCTCCTATATTCTCCACTCGACCTTTTCCTTCCGTTCTCCCATTCCACCCATCCAGCTGATCTTCCCACTTAATCGCTCGTCATATTTCTTTCCCCCTTTCCCATCTTCCACAGTGTTCCTATCCCCACCCGACCCTCCTCCTCCGTCCGTCCTTTTGACCGTCCGTCCGTTTGACCGTCCGTCATATCGTCCGTCCTTTTGACCGTCCGTCCTATCGTCCGTCCTTTTGACCGTCCGTCCGTTTGACCGTCCGTCATATCGTCCGTCCTTTTGACCGTCCGTCCTATCGTCCGTCCTTTTGACCGTCCGTCCTATCGTCCGTCCGTCCTGTTGACCGTTCGTCCTTTCGTCCGTCTTCCACAATCGTCTCTTCCAGTTCACTTTCCTCTTTCCTTTTCCGCTGCTGTCGTCCATCACATGGCAAACATGAATCATCGACTGATCGGAAACGCCGTATAGTCGCATCCTCTCGTACTATATATACAACGATGCTGTAGCCGTGTGTGTGTGTGTGGAAAATGAGAAGAAGAAGATGTAACAAAGGAGAATGGATGAAAGAGAAGAATGAAGAGAGTTTGAGAAGAAGAAGGAGGAGAAGGATGAGGAGGCAGAGGAGAAGGAAGAGGAGGAATAGGAAGTAGAAGAGGAAAAGAGGAAGTGAGAGGATGGAAGAGAAGAATGAAGAGAGTTGGGAGAAGAAGGAGGAGTAGAAGAGGAGGAGGAGGAGGCAGAGGAGAAGGAAGAGGAGGAATAGGAAGAAGAGGAAAAGAGGACACGAGAGAATATGGAAGCGAAAGGAGTAAGAAGAGAGGATTGGGAGTGAGGAAGAAGATTTAGGAAACACGAGAGAGGATTGATTGTAAATACAGCGAATATGATCATCGGTGACATTGACACTTGACTCCGACTTCTCTTCCCCCTTCCGATCAATTGTCCATGCAGTCTCAACATCATCTACCCACCCACCCCCACCCACCTCACCCCACTTCACCCCACCCACCACCCCAACTGCCGGGCGTCGTCCACTTCTGCAGTCACGATTATCTAGCGCCGTTGTTGTGTGGCAAGACAGAGAGATATACATGTACATGTATAGAGAGAGATAGATGGGTGATGGGATGTGGCCAGACGTCCATTCAGTCGAATATGGCTTTGTTGCATAAGCCGAGTTAACCAACGGTAAATCAAGATTTACCAGCTACATGTATAGTCCAATACTTGCAATCTTGGTCTGGCAGAATATGGTTTAATACCTGAATGCGTCAGAATGAGTTATGATGTGCAAGAACAGTGTTAGAATAGGTTAGAATGAATTGCGATGTGCTAGAGCAGTGTTAGAATAGGTTAGAATAAGTTATGATGTGCTAGAACATTGTTAGAGTAGATTAGAATGAGTTATGATATGCTAGAATAGGTTAGAATATATTGGAATGAGTTATGATGTGCTACATGTAGATTAGGTTAGAATATATTAGAATGAGTTATGATGTGCTAGATTAGGTTAGACAATATTAGAATGAGTTGTGATGTGATAGAATAGGTTAGAATATATTATAATGAGTTCTGATGTGCTAGAATAGATTAGAATAGGTTAGAATGAGTTGTGATGTGCTAAAACAGTGTTAGAATATGTTAGAATGAGTTGTGATGTGCTAAAACAGTGTTAGAATATGTTATAATGAGTTATAATATGCTAGAACAGTGTTAGATTAGGTTAGAATGAGTTGTGATGTG
This sequence comes from Lumbricus rubellus, assembly GCA_945859605.1. NCBI lineage: Eukaryota > Metazoa > Annelida > Clitellata > Crassiclitellata > Lumbricidae > Lumbricus > Lumbricus rubellus. The sequence goes on along the minus strand of OX243822.1, from coordinate 33,794,932 downwards.
CTAGAACAGTGTTAGAATAGGTTTGAATGAGTTATAATATGCTAGAACAGTGTTAGATGAGGTTAGAATGAGTTGTGATGTGCTAGAACAGTGTTAGATTATGTTAGAATGAGTTATGATATGCTAGAACAGTGTTAGAATAGGTAAGAATGAGTTGTGATATGATAGAACGGTGTTAGATTAGGATAGAATGAGTTGCGATGTGCTAGAACGGTGTTAGATTAGGATAGAATGAGTTATGATAGGTTAATAACAGAGAGACAATAATTATAATAATTGCATCTATTCTACATGACTTGGTCTCCGATCATTTCTCTGCTTCAGTCGCAATTGCAACAGATACCAAACGACCAATAGACGCACTTGCACACCGCACGTGATCCTCAAAATAATATATTATAATGTATATAATTATTCATATGACTAATGTATTATATATAATATATACATATATACATATACATAGATATACATACATGTATATATAACGGTTTGTTTACCAATGAAAGCAACAGTTTGTAAGGGACGATGATCATCAGTAATCAATGCAGATAAACGACGATTGGATCAAATCCACATAAAAAAATTAACGATGATCGCCTTCCATGGTGGGTCTTTCCCCCCCGCTTCCCCCGAGGTCATGCAGTGCAGGTAAACGAACCATTTACTGATTTTATGCGGCTCAATAAAACGTCCGTGAAATAACTGAAATGCGACGGTGTCACGAAATAGAACATCCCCCATTATAATCGTATCCCCCCAGATGAAGAGAAGTTGAAAAAGTCACTTTCGTGTGTGCTTATTTTTGCAAATTGACTTCCATTTGCTGTGCTTTGATTGCCTTTGAACAATGACACCAACATGAATCTTTATTCCTACTAGATAATTTTGGTGGCTTTGGTTTTAGAAATTTAGAGCACTTAAAACATTTAGACCACTTAGGAACACTCAGAGTCGTTAACTAAATTTGAGTTACCTTGCTCTGAACATTGCTTAGGACGCTTAGAACAATTAGAGTCACTTAAAAGTTTGATTACAGCATAAACTTATCAATTATACGCATTTTCAACAACTGGGATAGAATGGTTCGCCCCCACCCCGGATACTCTATACCTACCCGGTATATAGATTTAAGCCATCCCTCGGATAACTTTAAGGGGGATAGAATAGCTCGTGACACCGATCGCGTTAACTCCGAATTATGGCTAATGCAGACAATTATTATTATCAGAAAGACATCGAGATAAACTGTTCTGATGCTCTTCGCTCCGTGCACGACCCGATTTTGATCTGCATCGCACCTGCTCAGCAGAAACACCGATTCGAATACATGTATACGTGTACAAGTCTGTGCTCAAATTCTTCTGGCAGTGCTAGTTTCACGGTCAGATGAAGGGTGGGCGATGCCAACGGTATTGAAGGTCATCGGATATCTTGAAAACTTCTTATGTCGGCACCTTCCCTCTTGTTTCTTCAATGTAGGCCTAAAAGCGGTCTTTCACTCATGATGTAGGCTAATCCGGGAAGTTAACCAGTGTGACAGTCGTAGAATATAACTGAAGGGGCCATAGACTATAATTATTATATGATCCACGTAGGTTGGGGAATGCAAAGAAGAAGACCTTACTATGGAGCCTTATAAGAAAGACTATAGGAGGCTGAATCCCGCAACTATCGCATAGTAATAATAATTGTCCCTGGTGGATCCTTCTGCGAACAATACCGGTACTTAGGACTTTGGTCTTTGGTTAGGCCATGGTCGGAAGCACCACTGAGGGGCCATCTTGAAAGCGGGGACCCTCTGGGTGTAACGCGCTATATAAATTACGTAGATATGTAGAAAGAAACAGACAGACAGACCGAGAGGCAGAGAGACAGAGACAGAGAGACATAGACAGAGAGACAGAGAGACAGAGCGGAAATAGACAGACAGAGAGAGACAGTGAGAGACACACAGACAGGCAGACAGACAGAGAGAGACATAGACAGAGAGAGAAGAGATAAAAAAAAGACAATGTGGAGATACATCATTATCAGCAGCAGCACTCTCCGACTAAAATGTTTTATTACTTTGCAAATGACTCCTCTGAGTTTGACTTCTACAATGTATTGTTTTCTCTATTGTTGTAGTGTATTGTCTTCTCTATTGTTGCAGTGTATTGTCTTCTCTGTTCTTGTAGTGTATTGTCTTCTCTGTTCTTGTAATGCATTGTCTTATCTGTTGTTGTAGTGTATTGTCTTCTCTGTTCTTGTAATGTATTGTCTTCTCTGTTCTTGTAATGTATTGTCTTCTCTGTTCTTGTAATGTATTGTCTTCTCTATTGTTGTAGTGTATTGTTTTCTCTGTTCTTGTAATGTATTGTCTTCTCTATTGTTGTAGTGTATTGTTTTCTCTGTTCTTGTAATGTATTGTCTTCTCTATTGTTGTAGTGTATTGTTTTCTCTGTTCTTGTAGTGTATTGTCTTCTCTGTTCTTGTAATGTATTGTCTTCTCAGTTCTTGCAACGTATTGTCTTATCTGTTGTTGTAGTGTATTGTCTTCTCTGTTCTTGTAATGTATTGTCTTCTCTGTTCTTGTAATGTATTGTCTTCTCTGTTGTTGCAGTGTATTGTCTTCTCTATTGTTGTAGTGTATTGTCTTCTCTGTTGTTGTAGTGTATTGTCTTCTCTGTTGCTGCAGTGTATTGTCTTCTCTATTGTTGTAGTGTATTGTCTTCTCTGTTGTTGTAGTGTACTGTCTTCTCTGTTGTTGTAGTGTATTGTCTTCTCTGTTGTTGCAGTGTATTGTCTTCTCTATTGTTGTAGTGTATTGTCTTCTCTGTTGTTGTAGTGTACTGTCTTCTCTGTTGTTTTAGAGTATATTCTTCTCTGATCTTGTAGTGTATTGTCTTCTCTGTTGTTGTAGTGTATTGTCTTCTCTGTTGTTGTAGTGTATTGTCTTCTCTATTGTTATAGTGTATTGTCTTCTCTGTTCTTGTAGTGTATTGTCTTCTCTGTTCTTGTAGTGTATTCTCTTCTCTGTTCTTGCAGTGTATTGTCTTCTCTATTGTTGTAGTGTATTGTCTTCTCTGTTGTTGTAGTGTATTGTCTTCTCTGTTGTTGCAATGTATTGTCTTCTCTGTTGTTGTAGTGTATTGTCTTCTCTGTTGTTGCAATGTATTGTCTTCTCTGTTGTTGCAATGTATTGTCTTCTTTGTTGTTGCAATGTATTGTCTTCTCTGTTCTTGTAGTGTATTGTCTTCTCTATTGTTGTAATGTATTGTCTTCTCTGTTGTTGTAGTGTATTGTCTTCTCTGTTCTTGTAGTGTATTGTCTTCTCTATTGTTGTAGTGTATTGTCTTTTCTGTTCTTGTAGTGTATTTTTTCTCTGTTCTTGTAGTGTATTGTCTTCTCTGTTCTTGTAGTGTATTGTCTTCTCTGTTCTTGTAGTGTTTTGTCTTCTCTATTGTTGTAGTGCATTGTCTTCTCTGCTGTTGTCTCTTCTGACAATGACGAAGACGAAGAAAGACGCGACAGATGAATAAATGATGAAGAATGGAGACAGACACTTAATTGGTCAAAGGTTTTGACAGATCGGACGACAGAGACGAAGACGACGAAGTGAAAAGAAACAGACAGAGACAGGCAGACATACAGACAGACAAAGAAACAAAGATAGAGACAGAGAAACAGGCAGTTAGAGACGGACAGACAAAGACAGTCGTACAGATAGAGACAGATACAGACAGACAAAGAAACAAAGATAAAGACAGAGACAGAGACTGAAAGAGAGAGACAGAGACAGACGTAGACAGACAGAGACAGACAGACGTAGACAGACAGAGACTGACAGAATGAACAGAGAAAGGTGAACACTGAATGGCGAGAGAGACATAGACACAGACGCAGAGACAGAGGGCAGCCACTGTCAGACAGACAGACAGAGGGACAGACACACACACGGGCAGTTGAAAAAGAAGCCGAGACAGTAAAGAAAGACGCACACAGAGACAGTCAAAGAAAGAGAGAGACAGAGAGACAGAGACAGAAACAGAAACAGAGACGGAAACAGAAAGAGACAGAGAGAGACAGAGAGGCAGAGGAATAGAGTGGGAAAGGAACACACTGACAGATAGAGGTAGAGATAGAAAAGGAGAGGCAGACAGACGTACAGACAGACACAATTGAGTGGCCACGATTTCTCCCTTAAGAGCAATCAATGTCGTTGAAGACTCAAGACTTCACGCGTTCACCTATTGACCTTTCGCGTCGACATGCCTCTGACATTATGCTAGTCTCCCGATAATTTATCTGCCCCTTGAGAGGGGGGGGGGTAAGGGAAAGGGTGGTTTTTCGGGTAAATCAAAACGAGATGACGCCAGTGTATTGAAGCCGTAAAGCAGCGCAGCAGCTTTGGATGTCAGCTCACGGTCAAAATAATGCGGATAGCAAAGAGCGCAGAAAAAATCGTTTCAATCAGTAGGCCAGTCAGTTTATTCTGGCAAAAGCAGTAATATTGTTATAGGATGGCAACAATATTGTGCCTTTTAGTAACTAGAAGACTATTCCATGAAATATATGGTCTGAAATTCCACTTATTCGCATCAGTGTACAGGGTGGACCATAAAAGTAATCTCCAAAGGTTTTTTCGTTGATATTTCGGTCAAAACCCTTTAGGAATTACTTTTACGGACCACCCTGTACGTTTGTTTGTTTGTATGTACACTTGTTATAGCGCCCCTTCAAGCTCTCTCTACTCAAAGGCGCTCTCGAATACAGTGCGGACACTGCATCGGAGTTTCACGCCGAAGCGCTGAGCAATTGTGAGTGAAAGACTTGCCCAAGGTCCTTACGCGGTGAAGTGGATTCGAACCTTGAACCTTCCGGCTCCAAGGCAACGACGCCACCAATACACCACCGCGCCCCACATTGTAATTCAATAACAACATTTAGGGCAAAAGTTTACTTTACAAGGATAACCGAAAAATATATAGGCCTACGAGATGATGACACAACGGACTTTCCAAGACGGGTTAAAAATCGGTGCTGCATGGACAAGGCGAAAACAAGCCCTACAGAATGAAACATTCTAACGGCATAAATCAGTTGGCTACAGAAGATCGCAGAGATTTCAAGTCTACAGAAAATAAGAATCGAAGCATTAGGTATTCAGCATTAGGCCTATGTGTTAGAGAAAGTTGTCCGACAAAAGATTCCCGTCGATTTGAACAGTAGGCCTATAGACAAGCTTGCATAGAGCCTAGAGGAGAAAATGCCAATTGACAGAATAAGCTTAATAATTACACGTAATGCACCATGCTGCATGCAAAGATACGAAGGGAAAAAGAGTCAAAACTATAGTATCGGGACCGAATGATGACACTAACCTCAACGGTCAACCCTAACCGACCCTCACGACGCCTGATCTGATCCCAAACGACACGTCGGTCCCCGATACTATAGTAATGCCGAAAATGAATCAAGGCGCGACCAAAACTGCGCTTGACAGATAATTTAAACGAGGACAAAAAAGATGACTGACTATAGGCTATGACTAACTTACTTATGGGAGCATGCAATGGACATGACAAATGGCCGAAGACAGCCGCGGGGATCATTAAGTTTTTATTCGCTCCCTTAACCGTAAAATGGCTGACGTCAGAAATCGAGATTGATGACACTGACGTCGACGCGATCTAAGTAAACGATTTATCAAGAAATGATACGATACATGGATACAGAACAATATATCTATCGATCAGAATTTATATAGCGCCGTTCAAGATCCCTATTCAGAGGCTATAGATAGGATCATTCGTTTAGGGATGTCCTATATCAATAAGTCAATTCTCAATGGAAAACGAATTTTAAAAAAGTTTAGGAAAAGAGAGGAGAGAAAAAGCGAGAGAGAGAGACAGAGACAGACAGACAAACAGACATACAATGGAAGGAGAGAGATTGATAGAGACAGGGGCAGAGAGAGACAAACCGAGACAGATGGAGAGACAGACAGCGACAAAGAGATAGAGAGATAGGCAGAGGCAGAGAAAGAGAGAGCATGGGAGTGAGAACAACAAACAGAGAGGACACGATAAGATATCAGATTCGTGCGTTACCTACACATGACGTTTTGTATCTACATGTAATAATCGACCAATGATGAAGTGAAGATGTTTTCTGAGCAATAATTATATTAATTATGAACGACTTGCACGTCTTTGAAGAGAATCAAATGGATGAAGATATGATGAGAAGGAACAAGGGGAAGTAGGAGACAGAGAGACAGAGAGACAGACAGAGACAGACAGAGACAGACAGACAGAGATACTTAGAGAAACAGTGAGACAGAGAGAGAGACAGAGATACAGAGACAGATAGGCAGAGAGAGACAGAGAGACAGAGACAGATAGGCAGAGAGAGGCAGAGGGACAGAGAGACAGAGAGAGACAGAGAGAGACAAAGAGACAGAGGCAGAGACAGAGAGACAGGGAGACAGACAGAGAGACAGAGGGACAGAGAGACAGAGAGAGACAGAGAGAGACAGAAAGAGACAGAGAGAGACAAAGAGAAAGGGAGGGAGGAAGAGAGGGGGAGGTGGGGAAGTATACATGAAGCGGAAGGAAGTACATCGTGATTTTATCGCAATCGAGGCGATGCCAAGTTGACCGGAACAAAGGGAGAGACAGAGAGACAGAGACAGACAGACAGACAGAAAGACAGACAGACAGACATACAGAAGACAGATAGACAGACAGCCAGATAGACAGGGAGACAGACAGACAGATCAACAGACACAAAGAGGCAGGCAGACATGTAGAGAGGGAAACAGTAACTTAGATACGGAGATATTATTTTCTGAAACCAACGGCTAATGACAATACGTGCTGAAAAAATGCTTTTAATTCATTATCTCACACTGAATGTTTTGTCTCTAACCTTCTCTCACCAAGTGTATGATCATCTCTCTCCCTCTCCTTTTCTTTTTTTCTCTCATTTTCTGTCTCACTCTGTGCATCTCTCTTTCCTTTATCCATCTGTATGTCTATCTCTCTCTGTCTGTCTGTTTGTCTGTCTGCCTGTCTCTTTCTCTCTACCTCTCTCTTTCTCATTTTCTCTAGCCTAATATCTTCGTCAACGTCATGGATTTCAAGCACGCATGTGACATCATTTTGCAAGATGGCTGGTCATTTTGTTGAATAAATCTACGTATAAATATGATTGACTCATTAGGGTCTATATTATATAAACGGAAAAATTTTGAACAATTATTGTTCGCTCACCTAGGAGGGATACATTCTGATAATTATTTTGTAAATACCTAAATCTGTCAGGCAAGGCTGCATCCAGCAACCAAAATCTGCAGTTCTCATGGATCGGTTGTAGAAGCACTTCTGTCACAGGCGTACGGGAGATTTCAGCAGTGAGGGTAAAGATTTGACTTCTGTCAGGAAAATAAATAGCCTATCGTGGTGAGATTTTCCCAGAAAAAAAGTTGCCGACCTATTTTAGTCATCGGGTTAAAATGTCGTGAAAAATACTATTTTTCATATTTTCACGGGTCTGCTTGCCAAAAAATCAGACTTACCCAACATTTGGGGGACATTTCCCCCCCTCTGAACCCCCGCCTCGTACCCCTATGACATCTGTGCAGCTAGAAAAAATACAAAAGATCATTGGCATCCATGCAGTTGCAATTTACCGTGGAGGATTGGAAGGGAAAGAAGAGGTTGTGCAGTTCTAAAAAATGTCCTGGGAGAAAAGGCCAGATGAATAACAATGCACTACATCCAAAAACCGAAACAAACAGAAATAAAGGCAGACAAAGACAATAAGCCATACAATGGATGATAAATAACAAAAGAGGATTGCAAAAATCGCTTTGACTAACACAAAGGGGAACAAATGGGTTTCACTCAAAAATAATGACGAAGGACAACATAGATAATTCATTCGTACCCATCTACGACAACATATTGCAGCCGTCAGAAAGTGGAATATGATTATGTGGAGACAGACAACAGTAGTGTCTCATCTATAATTGATTAGATAATCATAGCGGGAAAACATTTCCTCTACAGCACTTTGTCTCTTTTTGTCTCTTTTTGTCTCTTTTTGTCTCTTTTTGTCTCTTTTTCTTTCATCGTTGCCGCCGACCTTTCCGAATGTTTCCTGTGCAAGCAAAGCTGCAGTCAGTTGGTCGGGTGGTGGATAGGTCAGCATAATTATCTCTCAAATTATTACTCCAAGTATGATTTCTGCGGAATGGCCAATGCGTGACCTTCAAGAGAGGTCACAAGCTGAGGTCACGAGCTGTGCACTCGCTGAAGATCGTTGCTGGAGAGCATTGCTTAATTATGGTGCGCACAAGAGGGAAGGGGGAATGAGATGATGCAGAGAGGAACGGGAAGGAGGAGTGGAAAGAAAGATGGAGTTGAAACAGAATGGAGTGGAAAGGAAGAGCGGGGAGTGGAAAGGAAGAAGCAGGGAGTGCACGGGAAGGAGGAAGAAGGGAGTGGGAATAAGGAGGAGAAGGGAGTGGGAAGGAGAAAGAAGAGAGTGGAAATTAGGAAGGAGGGAGTGGAAAGGAAGAACGGGGAGAAGGAATAAGGAGGAGAGAGTGGGAAGGAGGAAGGAGGGAGTGGGAAGAAAGGAGGGAGTGGAAATAAGGAGGAAGGAATAGAGTGGAAACAGGATGGAGTGGGAATGAGGAGGGAATGGGAAGGAGGAGAGGGAAGGAGGAGGGAGTGGAAAGCAGAAAGATTGAGTTGGAAAGGGAGTGGGAAGGTTTGACGTCATCGCTTAGTCGTCTGCTGCTGCTGATCGAGATCTATGCTTGAGTTTCCGGCGTCGGTTGACCGATGAAATATCGAGTCATGTTTCATCATAATGATCATATGAAGATCATTTGAGAAGCAGGAAGAGCTAGGTGGAGTGAGAGGAGGAAAGAGAGAAGGAGGATGGGGAGAAGAGGGAAGGGAAGGAAATAGAACGGAAGGAGGAGGAGAGAGAAATCCTGCTCCTCGGGTTTCAATTAATTAATCTGTGGAGATCCTTCACCACCCATCCACCCATCCACCCATCCACCCACCCATCCACCCATCCACCCATCCCACTATACGGACCGCTTAAATGAATGCCCTTTGCAAAACACAAGTCTTACTACATGTAGGCTACTGTATGTGGACAGTATGAAATGATGTCCCTTCTGGTTCCCATAATTATACATAACTAGCTGGGGTACCCGGCGTTGCCCGGGAAATTTAGGATTAGACCCGCTCAGGCCACAACCAAACCACACCCCACCTCCACCCAACCCCGTACAGCACCCCTTCCATCCGTTCCCGCTTCACCCCTCCACCCCATCCTCACCACACCCTCACCTCCACCCCAAAACCCCCACCCCACCCCGTACACCCACACCTCCACCCGCCCCCGCTTCACACCTCCACCCCTCCACCTCACCCACTCCCACCCTCACCACACCCCGTTCACCCGCCCCACGCCACTCATTTCACCCACCCACACCACACCTCCACCCCACCTCGTACACCCCACCCCCTTCCATCCGCCCGGCTTCACCCCTCCACGCCACCTCCACCCTATCCTCACCACACCCCCACCTCCACCCCAAAGCACCCCACCTCACACACAGCTGCACCCGCCCCGCTTCACACCTCCCCTCCTCCACCTCACCCCACTCCCAACCCTCACCACACCCCATTCACCCGCCCCATGCCACCCTTTTCACCCACCCACACCACACCTCCACCCCACCTCCACCCCACCCCGTACACCCCACCCCCTTCCATCCGCCCCCGCTTCACTTCTCCACGCCACCTCCACCCCATCCCCACCACACCCCCACCTCCACCCCAAAGCTTCCACCCCACCCCACCCCACCCACCCCTCCACCCGCCCCGCTTCACACCTCCACCCCTCCACCTCACCCCACCCCCACCCTCACCACACCCTCACCTTCACCCCACCTCCACTCCTCCACCCCACCTCCACCCCACACTCTCACCACATTCCCACCTCCACCCCCGAACCCCACCCCACCCCGTCCACCCCCCCTCGTTCACCCGCCCCATCCCACCCTTTCCGCCCTCCACCTACCACCTCCACCCATCCTACACTCACCCCTACCCTCCACCCCACCACCCGAACCCCCAGCCCAAGCCAGCTCCCACCCCACCCCACACCCTCCACCAACACACCCCAAACTCACCCACCCGACAACACCCCACCACACTCTGACCTCTCCACCTGTACGCCACCCGTGAAATTAGGGTTTAATGGGACGAAGAGGGTGGGGAGGGAGCGGAGGGGAGCGATGGACGTGGGAGGGGGAGGGGTAGGGGGTTGGGAGGGGTTGGGGAGGGGTTGGAGAGGGAGCGGAGGGAGGGGATGGGCAGGGGAGGGGAGGGAGAGGAGAGGGGAGTGGCAGGCGAAGGGGGAGGGTTGGCAGAGGGAAGGGGAGGGGTGGGTGAGGGGGTTGGGGAGGGGGAGGTAGGGAGGGATGGTTTAATGCTCTTTTCAGCCACAGCAACGCGTGGCCGGGTTCAGCTAGTTGACTATAATTATAGTAAGACTTTACAGCAAAGCGGATTGGAGGATAATTTACATCAGCTGCGTTTATATAATGACCATGCAACCGTTTTAAAAGGTGTTTAATAAACTTAGGGTTTTCGCCCCCACCGTGGCCCCTATGGTGGGGGAGATTCGCCAACAACTCCACTGGGTGGTTCCGATGGCCCTCTGTCTAGGTGCAAAGTTTGAAATCAATAGCTGCGTTTTATTGAAAAAAATTTGGGGGGTTTCGCCCCCCACCCTGGCCCCCATGGTTATAGAGAATCGCCAACCCCTCCACTGGGTGTCCGACGCCGAGACGGAGAGAGTAGTGAAGGTTTGGAGTGAAAAGGTCAAAAACTGTCGAAATGCATTCCGGTCAAACACACAGACAGACAGACACACAGACAGAATCCTCTCTTTATTAATATAGATATAAGGCTGAAAGTTTGTCCTTCCATATGTTTGTACGGATGTGTTTTTTTAACTCTTCGTCTCAGAGTCAGCTCGGAAATGACAGAGTGTCGGTTAATCAAAACATTTTAAATTGATTCTTACCCAGGATTTAAGGTCAACGCCACTATTTTCAGCTTTTAATTCACTTTAAAACCAGAGTTATTAGCGTTTTAGACAGATTTTATCACCCACGCTGCCGCATTAATTAGTGAAGAGTCCACAGTCCGAATGACGTCACTTGCGGCCTATAATAATGTCGGTAACGGTTGACACGGAAACCGGTTTCAGTTTACAAAAATTACGCATTTAAGCAATGTTCGCAGATCACAATCGAAAACCCTAAATTCCCCAGTGGAAGGGGGTCTTGGTGGGTGGAAGTATGGGGTGGGCGTGGGTGCGTGTGGGTGGGTAGAGAGTGGTGGTCTGGGAGTGGGGAAGGGGTGGAGGAGAGGGGTTGGGGAAGGGGTGGAGGAGTAATTATCTGAAAAACTAAATTTCACGGGTGGCGTGCTGGTGGAGGTCGGAATGTGGTGTGTGGGGTGGGGTGGGGTGGTGCGGGGGGAGTTGGAGGGTGGGGTGGGAGGAGGAAAGGGGTGGGGGAAGTGTGTGGGGGATAAAATTTTCCAATAAACTAAATTTCACGAATGGTGTACCTGGTGGAGGTCGTAGTGTGGTGGTGGGTGATGGGGTGCGGGGGCTGAGGTGGGGGACATTTTTCCGACAAAACTTTCACGGGTGGCGTACCGGTGGAGCTCGAAACCCCAAAATTTTCTGGAGTGGGGTAGATGGGTGGGATGATGGGTGGGTGGGGTAGGGAGTTTTGGGGTGTGGGGGTGTGGAGGGCAGTTGGTGGGGGAAAAAATTAACGAAAAAACAATGGGGTGTGGGAGGTGGGGGTGAGTGAAGGGGTGGCGGTGGCAATGGGGGAGGGTGGGGGAGGTTGGGAGAGGGGATGGGGTGGGGGAGGAAATTTTTACGAAAAACCAAATTTCACGAGGAGTACCGGTGGAGTGTAAACTGGGTGTAGGAAAGTAGTAGATTTGCCGGGAACGGGACGAATCCTAAATCCCCGGGCAACGCCGGGTAATTCTGCTAGTACAATATAAGCTTACAGTGTAGGCAAACGGTTCGTTATATATCATCATTATTAGTTCCTGATGCCCGACATCTGACGGTGATGGGTAGGAATAAATAACCTCCATTTGTCCTTTGTCATTTGTCCTCTGTCATTTGTCCTCTGTCATTTGTCCTCTGTCATTTGTCCTCTGTCATTTGTCCTCTGTCATTTGTCCTCTGTCATTTGTCCTCTGTCATTTGTCCTCTGTCATTTGTCCTCTGTCATTTGTCCTCTGTCATTTGTCCTCTGTCATTTGTCCTCTGTCATTTGTCCTATGTCATTTGTCAGGTCCTTTGCTCCACTTAGTCTAAGTCAAAATGACGACCTCATTAAATTTTGTGCTGTCCATCCAGCTTTGCTTTTGGTTTGCTTTCCTGCGACTTATTTTACATGCGCTGCATTCCGATAATTATTTTCTAAATACTTAAATCTGTCAGACAAACCAACACCGGCAACTGCACGCGCAGAGCAGCATGTGACGTGCTCTCTAACCGATGTAGCTATCTAAGGTAGTAAGTAAGTAAGTTGCCATCTGCTCGTTCGTTCGTCCGTTCTTCCAATCACTGGAGAAACAGAGAGACAGAGAGACAGAGAGACAGAGACAGACAGACAGAGACAGAGAAACACAGAAACAGAGAAACAGAGACACAGAGAGGAAGGGAGTGAGGGAGGAAGGGAGGGAGAGAGAGAGAAACAGCGAGAGAGAGAGAGAGAGAGAGAGAGAGAGAGAGAGAGAGAGAGAGAGAGAGAGAGAGAGAGAGACAGAGACAGAGACAGAGACAGAGACAGAGAGAGACAGAGACAGAGACAGAGACAGAGACAGAGACAGAGATACAGAGATAGAGACAGAGACAAACAGAGAGACAGATACAGAGAGAGAGACAAAGAGACAGACAGAGAGAGATGGGTGTGGTCGTGTGGTGGTCGGGAGAGATGGATGTGTGGAATAATGGGATGCGGATCAAGCGCAGAGGATGGCGATCATCGATCACGTGTCAAGCAGCCATTGTTTATACGTTGACGACCGGAAAAGGAGAATGGGAGGAGGAGGAAGAGGCGGAAGTGGAAGAAGAAGAAGAAGCGGGAGAGGAAGGGGAAGGGGAAGAAGAGGAGGGAGGATGAAGAGGAAGAGAATAATGAGGTAAAGGAAAAGGTGGTCAGAGGAGGAGGTGGAAGAGGAGGAAGAAGAGGAAGCAAATGAGGGGAAGGTGAAGAGGAAGAGGAAGAGGATAATGAGGAATTAAGAGGTTGAAAAATAAGATGTGGAGAAGGATAAGTAGAAGAAGAGAAAGTGGAAGGAGAAGAGGATGATATGGATAAAGAGGAGAAGAAGAGGAGGAAGAGGAGGGAAAATAGGAGGAGGAAAAAGTGGTAGGAAAGGTGAAGAGGGATAAAGAGGCAAATGAGGAGACGCAAGAAGAGGAGGAGGTGGAGAAGGAGGAAATGGCGAGGTTGCGGCTGAAGTCTAGGATGTAGAGAAGAATGAAGAGAAGAAGAAGAAAGGAGAGATGGAGTAGGAGAAGAGCATTTGAAGATGGAAAGAATTAATTGGAGGGGAAGAAGAGGAGGAGGAAGAGGGAAATGTGATGGAAAGAAAAAGCAAGAGAACCTGAAGAGGATGCTGATTAAGAGGAGGAGCGGGAATATGGATTGGGGTGGGGGTGAATGGGAGGGAGCAGGGGAGCATGTGTGATTGTGGTGGGTGGGAGATGGGGAATTATCAATCTACGCTAGAGTCACCGTGGTTGACATCTCTAATTATAATCGACCGAACAGTTCAGACCCCTAGCGACCAGACTCACAACACCCAGCTAATCTATCCACTAAAACACATCTATTCACATGGTATATATATATAATATTATATTCATATATATATACCGTGGCGTAGCTACCATGTGTGCAATGTGTGCAAAGCACACGGGCCCACGACCTCCAGGGCCCCACGGAGATTGCTAAATTATTATTCTAATTTCTAATTAAAATTCACATTAAGTTGTGACAGATGTAGCCAAGTTTGTGTGAACAAGCTTGCATTAGACCACAGTGGGCCTACTTCGTTACTTTACTGACATCAGGTTTTGTCAACCACCATGCTGTTGGCAGAAAAACCTACACTAAACTCCTGTTAACTTGTGTTTTCGTATCCAGTCATGACGGTCAAATTGCAAGGTGACGTTAGTGTGGGTGAACGATAATAAAGAATAGGCTAGGTCTAATAAGTAGGCTAAGTTTAGAACATGATATAAATCATACCGGCCTAAGATTTTCATTTCGCTGATTCGCTTTCCTGTGCAAAGTGTAGGCCTAGCCTAAGAGCATGCCTACTACTAATTATGCCTATGCTATTTAAGAAAGATGTGGTACTTATATTCCGTCTATCTGCCACGTTCGTGAATTGTAACTTATCGGTGCGCCGCATAAACCTCATACTTGTCGTGTAATAATTATTCCGGTCATTTGCTGAATATGGTAACTGGTAGGGCCTATGAAGGTAGTGACCTGAGTCACCTGACATCTCCCTCAACCAAGGTGAGAATTGCCGGGGTGGCTCAAACCTCGCAAGTCTTTCTTAAGCTCACATAGTTAAGTCTTCATTTCACTTTTCACAGCCCAACTATTCATTTTCCTACAATTCCCATTCTATTCTCAACTCTTCTCAGCTCTCACTCAAAATCGGGAGACATCAAATTAACAGGGTCCGAGGGAATCATATATTTGACCCTATTTTGCTCTTGCAGAGAATTGCTCAACTAATTTTTAGGTACCGGTAGGCCTACTATGAAACATTGACGATCATGTCGGTTTTGGTGTGCAAATTGCAAATAATGAACCAGAATTGATAGATAATTGAAATTTTTGGCTGAACAAAATGCTAGAAAAAACCTTTATGATGCCATTACATTGTTTTAAGTGAGCCTTCTAATAATAAGTGGATAAGTCTGCAACCTGAGAGATTTTAAATAAGACTGAGAAATCACTGCAGTTATAGTCAATTTATCTGTCTGATTTGTGCAGCATTCATATTTATTCTGTGAGTGAGTTGTGTTGCACGTGTTAGGCCTAATAGCAAATGCCGTTGATTAGGCCTAGTTTTAGTGATCTTGATTGCAAGCATGCAAAGACACCGGCCTTACAAGGTCAAAGAGGGGCCCATGTGTGAACTCTGCACACGGGCCCATGAAAAGCTAGCTACGCCACTGTATATATAATTATATATAATGTACAGTAAATACATAAAACATGAATAGATGTATGCATATATACAACCTATTCATATTTTATATATATATAGCCTAATTATTCACATTACATAGACATTAAATATGCATTAAATACGTCATATAGTATATACATTAAATACAGACCAATACATTATAAAAATGAAAAATGTACATGACATTGCGTGTGTATTTTTGTGTCTGCTTTTGCGTGTGTGCTTTAAGCCTGTGTTATAATACATCGTACATCATCAATTGATTTTTGCTTACAATATTATAATAATAAAGCGATATCGGATCGATGGAAGGATAGATAGATAGACGAATAGATGGATTATACATAGGCGTACGAGGCGGGGGTGCAGGGGGGGCAATTGCCCCCCAAATTCGGGCAAGTTTGGTGGTTTTTTCGGGCAAAAAGTCGCGGACAACTAAAAAAAAAAAAAAAAAAAAAAAGGTCGTCAAGTTTCGGGCAAGTCTGGTTTTTCGGGCAGAAAAATCGCGGACGACTAAAAAAAAAAAAAAAAAAGGTCGTCAAATTTCGGGAAAATCTGGTTTTTCGGGCAAAAATAGTCGCGGACGACCAACTTTTTGGCCGGATAAATTTTTCGGGCAGAAGTTCAATCTTTGCCCCCCCCCACTTCTGAAACCTCCCGTACGCCTATGGATGGATATAATATGGACCTATTGGCCTATGCGACGAATGTCATCAATTTCAACGCGTCATAAGTCTTCGGTTTCAATGAAAGGTCGGGAACATCATCATCATCATCATCATCGTTGTCGTCGTCGTCATCATCATCATCATCATCATCATCATCATCATCATCATCATCATCATCATCATCATCGTCATCATCATCATCATCATCATCATCATCATCATCATCATCGTCGTCGTCGTCGTCGTCGTCATCATCATCATCACCACTCCCACCTCTCAAATAAATATATCACACTGTTATAGATCTCTATGTTCCACTTCGTTGCCTTATCTTCACTGGACCAGATCTTCGTTCCGGTTGGTCGCACTCTCTCGCTCTGACCTTCCCAGCGACAAGGTCAGCATGCTTTCCGCAAACTCTTCCACCAATCAGCGCCACATAAGCGCCACATACATCGGTAATAAAATAATATAAATTAGAGTTGGTGAGATGCGATTATCGGCCACAGCATACATGTACATTTACATGTAGCTGCCGTAGTCTTTTTCCTTTTATTCTTCTCCTGTTGGTCGTAACCGAACAGAAACTGTGATTGTGAACAGAATACTTAAACGAAGCCATAATTAATCCTTCCAACTTCCTTCCATCATTCTTTCCTCTTTCCGTTTTTTTCTTTCTCTGTTTTTTCCCTCCTTCTATTTTTCGTCTTTCAATCAATCAATCAATCAATCAATCAAATTTTTTTATTGAGCCAGAGAAAAGCACACAAGGTACATATCATCACATAAAAATAAAACATGAATGTTATTGGCAACAAAAGGAAACCCAGAAGGGACTGCAGAGTCCCGCTGGTTAGGGCCACCTAAGCACATTTTCCGGTTCTAGGCGTTAACAAATTCAGCACAATAAAATTATATTCTATTTTCCATCATATATGCAATAAATCAAAAATAAATCAAAACTTAACTACGAAAATTAAACGTTCCAAATTTTAACATCACGATATTACATAATATGAATATCTAAACATGATGTTAAGCAAACAAGTCTTAATTTAAAATAATAAATCAATACCAAACTGAAAAAGTAAGAAAAGCTTTAGTAAAAAACATAAAACCTTAACTAAGTAGGGAGAGGGAAGTAGCCTACTAAGTATGAACCCGATTAACAGTTCTGGTTAATCAACCATAAACTTAGGCGATGCTTAAATGACTTAAGAATTGCATGGGATACTGCGAAGGTTTAGAGGTATTCTATTCCATTCAATAGGACCTGCATACTTAATGGAGAATTTTCTTGAGTTTGTTCGGGCGCGCACAGTTCTATATGAGGCTAAGTTTCTCGTGTTGTATGAGTGTATATCTGAGGCTAGAGTAAAGAGATTGGCATGGGAGATAGGCAATGTGTTATATGTATATCGATGCATGAACTCACACATCTGCAGTTGCTTAATTTGTAAAACTTTTAGAATCCCGAGCTGCGTGAATAGCTTTTCTGAGTGTGAGTTGTAAGGAGAACCGGCTATTAATCTGACAATTCTTTTCTGCAAGACAATAATTCTGTAAAATCGAGAGTTGTAGTTAGATGCCCAAATCATGTTACAATAGGATATGTACGGGTATATCATAGAGTAGTACAAAGTGAGCAAAATGTTTCTAGGCAGTAAGTAAGATATTCGCTTAAGTATACCTATGTTTTTAGCCAGTTTTAATGCAATGTGTTCAATGTGTACACTCCAAGTGAGATGTTGGTCCACATAGACTCCAAGGAATTTTACAGATTCTACTTGTGGAATATCAATATTGTCTATGTGGACTTTTCCCTTCAGTTGTGGTGTTGCTTTCCTATGAGAGCAGAAAAGAATGTAGTTGGTTTTTGTCAAGTTAAGAGATAGCTTGCTTGCTTTAAACCAGTCAGACACTAGTACAAGTTCCTTCCTTCTTATCATTCCTATGACTTCTTCATATCATTTTCCTGCTTTTATTACCTTCCTCCTTTAGGGCCTACCTTCCTTCATTGTATTTTCTTGCTCTTCGACTTTTCTCTCCGCCTCTTCCTTGTTCTCTTCTTTCTCCTACTACTTTTTCTTTTCCTACTCTTCCTCTTCCTCATCTTCGTCTTCTTCGTCCTGCCCTCCTCATCGCCCATCTCCTTGTCCTCTTCCTGTTCTATCTCACTCCAGGCTCTACTTCTCCGCCTCCTCTTCTTTCCCATTGAATCCGATTCCTTCAATCACATATCAATAACATAAATTTATATAGCGCCTCTTCAAGATCTCTACTCAGAGTCCTTAATGACTGCACCTCCCTCCTTTCCTCCCTCCCTCCCTCCTTTCCTCCCTCTCCTTCTCTCCCTCCCTCCCTCCTTCCCTCCCTCTCTCCCTCCCTCCCTCTGGCATGCATCGTCGTCTCATCAGACACGGACGACGGACGAATAATGGAAGAAAGATCAGAGTCAATTTCCACTCAAATAAACAGCACTGAGAGACATACAGACAGACAGACAGACACACAGACAGACAGACAGACAGACAGACACCTAGACAGAGACAGACACACAGACATACAGAGACAGAGAAAGACAGAGAGACGGAGATAAAGGAAGAAAGACAGACAGAGGCACACACAGAGAGACAGATGAAACAGAGAGGAGAGAGTAAATTGCCGCCCTGGCGGGTATATGTACCAAACGACTCTTCACGAGTTATATCCTTTCAAATAAAAGAGTCCTTGTAAGTAGATGTAATATTTGCCCTCTGGATGTCTTTTATTATTTCCTGAGGGGGGTGCTCGGTAGTACAGTGGTTAGCGCGCTGAACTGTCAACCAAGAGGTCTTTTATTATTTCCTGATTCCTCCTCTTCTTTTTTGGGGTCTTTTATTATTTTCCTGATGCATAATTAATTACTTAGCTATTTGTTAAGAAACCTGATATTGAAGATAAATTAAGTTTAAATGGTGCTAAAGGATAAGCTAGGGGGTGTTTTCCGTTGAAGAAAATATCAGCTAATAAACCAGTTAAAACCAGTTAAAAATTAAGGTCGTAAGAATACTGCCGAAAAGTCTCTAGCTAATATATTTAGTGCGATGTGCGAATAAGCGAATATCTCGAGAAAATCGGTATTGGTTACGAAAATTATGCAACTACCGGTTGAATTGTTAAACGCAGCTCCCGTTCCCCCTCCGCCCGCAATTTGCATGTAATTCGCCCCATTTCTATACAGGTAGACGTTACCAGGAGCGGTACTACTGTTACCAAATTCTATGTACGTCGAAACGAAATAGTATCCGGCTTTACCGGGAGTGAAACGGGTCAGTCCCGCACTTATGACACCATCGGTTTTGAATCTTACACTATCGAAAGTAACTCTTGTGTGAGTTTTAGCGATTAAGAATTGCCAAGTTAAAGAATGAATGCTAAGCGCGGGACCGATTGAGATAGAATCTACATACTGCTTCGTAGCTGCATCGCTGGCGTTGTTGGGTTCGTGTAGTCCTGTAATGTAAGCATCATGCATAAAGATGGACTTATACACATTTATTTTAGACGGAGGAGTGCCATCGAGTGACTTAACCATCTCTAACATGATTTCATTGTTTATTCTAAAACGAAATCCATCCATCGATTGTAATGTAATAGGATTGTTTAACGAACATTGTAGTTTATTTCGTATACTACCTAAGAAAATAGTGAATTCTTTATTTTCTCCTCTCAAGTCCTTACAACCCATTGAACGCAGACGATCGGAGCCAACGTTTAAGATTAGATCACCAGTCATGGTATCACCAGTTTTAGACACCTTCAATGTAACTTGTTCATCAACGTATTTCTTATTCGTCAAATGATTATCGTTCGACGGAGAATCGTCGTGATTCGTTATCAAATCAATGGCTTGACCCCAACTTAAGGCCTCATCCATTCCTGCTGTCAAAGGCTTCGTTGTGGGCAGTCCTTTAATTTTGTGACCACCCATTTTTAGATTTCCAGTCGCCGGATTTACCCCATCCAATCGGAGGAAACTGGCATTTATTTGACTAAGAGTAACACCTCCAGCGATTACTCTT
Source organism: Lumbricus rubellus (assembly GCA_945859605.1). Taxonomy (NCBI): domain Eukaryota; kingdom Metazoa; phylum Annelida; class Clitellata; order Crassiclitellata; family Lumbricidae; genus Lumbricus; species Lumbricus rubellus. The sequence goes on along the minus strand of OX243822.1, from coordinate 33,774,862 downwards.
TGTGATGAACCAACATCGGTGTGGCCGAATTTATCGACGGGCATTTCTCATATATAATAAATTTTTTAATGCAGATTAGTCATCGTATACATATAATTGCATTACCTGAATCCCTCGTGGAAGAAAATCATCCACTTGCGTTGATGTAACTCTGTAATATTGATACGCACCCGTAGGTGTAATAATATTACAAAATCTCGGAACAGCCTCTGAAGTAGTTGAAGAAGGGTATATGGGTAATGATGTAAACACTACTCCATCATTGCTAGCGTCGAAATCGAAATAAGCTACAGATACGGTTTTCATCGCAATTCTCCAAATTTTAACTGGCTCAGGACATTTAATTTGTAACCAAGCCATATCTTCACCTGAAACCCAAGCTGCGTTAACATTGTCCTTGAGATTAGTGAAAGCATGGTAGGCTTTGCTTCCGGCAAAACAAGCACTCGCACTAGCAACGAATCCTGTCACACTTACATCAGCTTCCAAGGGAGGAATATACCCAACACGACACTTTTTCAGAGATTTATCGACGTAATTCTTTGTAGCAGCATCTTGAGCTGAAAGAGGATCGCTTAAATCGTTGATATTATTACTATTCATTAGGATATTTTGATAAACGTCGATTTTACGATCGTTAGGCGCTCTGCCGATTCTCATTATATTTTCTACACCCATTTTGCATAGTAATCCATCCGTCGATTGTAATGTAATAGGATTGTTTAATGAACATTGTAGTTTATTTCGTATACTACCTAAGAAAATAGTGAATTCTTTATTTTCTCCTCTCAAGTCCTTACAACCCATTGAACGCAGACGATCGGTGCCAACGTTTAAGAACAAGTCGCCATTCATTGTATCACCAGTCTTAGACACCTTCGAAGAATCAACGTATTTCTTATTCGTCAAATGATTATCGTTGGACGGAGAGTCATCGTGATTCGATATCAAATCAATAGCTTGTCCCCTACTTAAAGCTTCATCCATTCCTGCTGTCGAAGTATTCGTTACTGGGAGACCTTTTATCACATGTCCATTCATTTTTAAATTTCCAGTCGGCAGATTTGCTCCATCACATCGAAGAAAATTAGCATTTATTTGACTAAGAGTTACACCTCCAGCGATTACTCTTCGTGATGTTCCTCCAGCAGCGGTGTGACCGAATTTATCGACAGGCATTATATATATATATTTATATATAATAATTTTTAATGCAAGCCGTTTATAACTTCTTGGAAATTCATTCCATCGTTCATCGTCTTCTTTAAGACGTACAAACATAAATGGCCGCAAAACACTTCGTTATCCGGCTGTATGCGTTCGCTGTTATATAACACTGGACGGCGTAAATAGTTTATCAGTTCCAGAGGGGGAGGAAGGCCGTAACTATCGAAATATATTTTCTCGTTACCGCTCTTTAAGAAAGAGCACCAGTGCGAGCCCACCCCATTAGAACCATCTAGATTCAATATCCCACACTCATTCCGTCCAGGTTTCTTCGGCAGCTCGTCTCTGAGAAATACTCCTCTAAAATTATTGATGTTTAGTTTCTTAGCCGCTTCGATTAGATCCACATTCGATAAAGCAATATTCGGTAGCACTACTCCACAAACATCGATTTGTTTGACGCTCATTTATTTAATATAAACATTAATTAAAAATTTTCAACGAGTAGTGACCATATGCCAAAGTATGAATTCCATCCTCCATTATTACCCGTTTATCGTCATCTGCAGATAATGCAACTTTATTAATTTCTTCTGTATAAATATCGTGATGATAAGATCTAATAACATTCATCGTTCGTTGTTGTTCTTTTTTAGTAAATAAGCAGTCTTTATAATCTTCGTGAGTAATAGTTTTCTGGACAACATTCTTCTTAATACCTTTACATTTCTTGTGCTCATCTCCAGCAGCCATCTTATAAGAATACAACTTTGCTCTGAGTCCAATAAATTCTTTTATCTGTTTCCCACTAGCTTCATCCTTGAACATTCCAATAACTTTTTTATTTACTCCAACCTCAATACCAGATGGATGATCTCTCGGGTATTCACTCGTGTCGAATCGAGTCTTAATATCGCCTGCGATATCTGAGTAAAAGTCTTCAGTTTTAATTTCGTATGTCAAAGAATCTGTATCGGTAAATAATAATTTAGCTCTATTTCCGTATTTATCCTTGATGTAATTGTAATGAAATTCATACATCAACGTTTTGCTCAAGTCTAATATACACATGCCAAGATATATAGGTTTATTATAGTACAATTTAGTTTTTTTCATGTGAACGGCTATTAGATTTTCATCGAAAATAGTACATCTCTCATAATTAGGTTTAGCGGCTAGTTCAATAGCCCTCTCCTCTTGACACAATAACTCTACATCAACACGATTTTCAATGTTCTCACAAGTTTTTCCAAAGACACTGTTATTCATTAACTTGAAAAAGTCTTTCTCAAAGTCATTAGTAGCTTTCGTTCTAAGAGCTGTATTTAAATCGATATACTTTTTCAACCAATCACTTTCTTCGAATAGTACACCTCTATGCACTTTTGTTATTTTCAAACCCAAGCTCTCATACAGCTTCAGATTATCGTAATGCAGCACATACTTCTTTTTATGGTTTAAGTTTGGAATTAACTTTTTGACTTTGTTAATCTCAATGCTTTCGGGGGCTAACGGAAAATCGTTATGCAGGCCGTGTAACTCTTTAGGATATTCCAAATCAACTTCCAATATGCATGGAATACTTCTCCAATTATTTAATTCATCTTCGTTCATCCATTTGAACCCGTGAGTAGGTAAATTTTTGATCATAGCCCATCCATATAGATTATTCGCATCCAGGTAAGTAATAAATGTAGAATTTTCGTTACTATTGAAATCGCTCATATATTTATTATTCGCTTTCCCGTAACGATTTGATATTGTGCTCACTCCTCCTCTCATCCCTTGCCTAAGCATCAGAATCATATCATAATCATTCAATAACTCCAATTTCACGCCTGTCAATTTTAAAGCGGCATCCCAGGCTAAACCAGGAGATGTAAAATACCATGCAGGGTCAAGCGTATAGTTCTTCATACACACATCTCTAAAGTTTTCGAAAACATCGGCAAGTAACAGAACATCCGAAACGTTGTATAAATCGTGATATTCTCTGAATGTTTTGCATCCAAATTCCTTCCATCCCGTTTTTGCATGCTCGTAGTCTTCATCGCTAATATTCGAATCATTTAGCTTAGAATAGAATGCGGATTTTGGTGGTAGTTCGGTTTCATTAAAGGTAGTAAATGAATCGACGTAGTCATAAGGATATATGCCTTTTCTCAGCAAAAGATCGAGCTTCTTTCCAGTATATCGTTTCCCAATATTTTTACACTGGTCTTTGCTTAGGTTCCTCGATAAAGCATCAAGACTAGAAGCCATAAATTTAAAACTGTCGATAAAGCGCAATTCGCGCTTGACGGTAATCTCTTTTCCCTCTTTATTTACAAACTTATCAACAACGACCTCTCTGCTAAAAGATATATACTTTTCCTCGTTATTAGGTATGCAATTAATTTTCTCTCCATTATTACCTCTCAGTTTCTTAATGAACAGATGACAATCGTACCCGGAAAGATTATGAAACACTACAGGGAAAAACTTGGGGACTTTATAGTTTACATTACAAATGTTATGAGCAGCCCCTCTAAATTTACCGCTAAGATGACAGTGATCTCTCACTCGGTCTTCGCCCAACGGTTTTTCACAGATATGGCATATAGTAGCTCCATCAAAACACTTCTTGTCCTCTTCTGTAAATATCATCTTCTTAGGGAATTTAAATTGATTATATATTTGTTTTATATTCTCTTCTAGTTTATCTACAAATATTTGACCAACATCATCATCTTCGCTTTCAGCCGTAAACGTCACAGGATCTTGAGAATATACACTATCGTCGAAACATTTTATGTGGTAACAAAAGGAGCTAGGAATATGCTTTTGATGTTTATTAGTGTACGACAACTCTGGATTTGGTTGGCATGTATCGATCGGTTTTACAAAAGACTCAAAATCTGCGTAGACTATAAACGGAACCCTCATAGAATTGTTATAATTTTTAAAACTTAACATAGTTCCTTTTTCTGGCATTTCTATTTTTTGTGCGTTATGGTGTTTGCAGTACTCATTATGGTTGTTAAGCGCTTCTGTCGTTGTGAAACCATTCATACACCTTTTACAATAGTGCGCTGAATAATGCGAATTTGCTGTTCGGAACGTCATCAATCGGTTAAAATTCTTTATCCAGCAATAATGTTTCCGTTCTCCGTTGGAAATAAGCAATAGATCTACACAAATATCGCTTTCACAGTTAGACAGATAAAGCGGATAGACATGTTTTTCGTAACCAAATATATTAACACTAATATTATTATTTCTCTCAAATTTACCTATCACATTAGCATCAGTCGCTACCGGAAACTCAATACCACTCCAATTAAGTTTTTTCGATTGTTCTTTCAAAGCTTTCGTTATTTTTTCCGGATTTTTCACAACCGGATTCAAAGCTCTAGTGATACACCATTTGAAACATTCTTCGTCGTCGTTTTTCATGTTTATAATAGCCTTTTTATTAGCTAAGAAGCTGGGAAGTGGAATGTAAGAACTACCTCTTAAGGGGGTATATTTTACTGTATTTATATCTAATTTTAAAACAGCTTTAAATCTCCAATTACTTCCTTGCATCTGAAAACTGGCAATAGACTCCATGATTTTATCCTTCTTTCTGCTGTATATTTCATTCAAGTCGGTTGCTTCTAAAATAACTTCTGCCCTGGAAACGAATGGTATATCCTCAGAAGTCACTATTCCAGATTTCATATCTACTCGTTCCATAGTACAAGTAAGAACCAAATTAGTCTTTGTCTGGCGATTACTCGACAACAGATTAACTACCTGCGGCTTGACGAAATTAAGAAACGACGAGGCATCCATTCCATTAATTCCATCTATTCTAAATTGCTTGGTAAATCCTTTAATAGCCGGCGCTGTTTCTCGAATTTTAATTTTATCAAATATCCTGGAAACAGTTGACTTCAACGACTCCAGTTTTTCATTTACGACTTTATTGTCTCGTTCAGGCACATAACTAAGTAGCCAATCCGCAAATTCATTTATTTTTGTCCTAACCCTATTTTTGTATTTTCTCTTAGGCGCTACTGGTTTGTACTTACCAGGTGTGGGAGTAAGCGTAGGAACCTTAATGTCAGGAACCGATGAGTCGAGCAAGTGTTCAACATGGTTCATGTTTCTTAAACTACTTTTCTTTAAATACATTTTATTCTTACCACGCAAAAATATTAAAACATTAGCTGTGAGATCGAAGATCCACTTATCGAACACTTTAATTGCAAATCATTCTATCTCTCAAACACTTTAATTTCGTATCTATCTCTCCAGACATTTCCGTTATGATAAGCTATTATACCAGCACTCTGACCATAGGCCTTAGCAGCTTTATACATCGATGGATACGAGGTAACAACGCCAGTCTCTCGATCTATAATATCTACTCTTCTCGGTTGTTTCCTGATACTACTCAACGTGTCATGTCGATATGACACAGACTTGTAGTCCGTCGGAAGAATATTCTTTTCAATCAGTACAGCTATCATTTGAGGTTTGTTGAGATGTGAAGTGCCTGTAACATTGTTATGCTTGGCCAACATTCTAAGCTCTGGTAGCATCATAATATATAAGTATTCTTTAAATCAATTTTCCGTACACTACACTCATTTTCTGTCCATCCGATTGGAACTGCAGCAACCTATCTGAAATTACGACAGCATACGCTTCGGTGTCGGCTGGCACTGCTGCATTGAAAAGAGCCTTAATCTGAATATCGACGACTGAAGATTTCAAACGCTCGGATTGTTTGCTTACATCGAACACGAACAGCGGATATAATTCTTTATAATCTATAGGTGTTATATTTCCTTGCGTAATCAACTTATCCATACCATAGAATTTTTGACTAAAGGAGGACGCGTCTCTGTACGCTCTGGAGAATTGTTGATTAGGAAACGACAGGTTATGATCGACAGCTGGATATCTTTCTTGATTCATCATCACATATATGTTCTTGAGATCGCAGTGATTAAATAGCGACGGATTACTTTCCTGATTACCGCTACGGTCCGTCTGAAATCCTACGATGATATATCTAGGTTTCTCAGGTGATGTTTTTACGCTAAGACGCCAACTGAAACTTGTCGACTGAGGAACCGTTATTGTGTCGCATTGACGAGCTCTATACGCAACTGGCAACGTTAATTTTGATTCAATCGTCTTATACAACTGCATTCGTTCCATATCGGAAGGAATAACGTGTGGAATAAACCATGAAATGTTGTTTATCGCAACTTTTCCAGCAGCTGCAGCGTTATCTCGGAATATTGCATCATCGTCGGCTTTACGAACTAATGTCAGCGTCTGTTTAAAACCGTAAATAATCTTGTCGTAATCGTCGCAAAACCCGAAAATATGTTTCAACGGAACAATAAAGCTGAACATTCCTTTAGTGTTTGGTTTGCGAATGAGAAAGCTTTGTCTAGTGGCAAAGCCGGGGTTGTCCGCAATAACAGCAGTCGCTCCAGTGTCTTTATACCACAGCTGATTTAAGCCTTGAGTCAACTGAAAATCGTTTGGATACGTAAGTAAACCGAGCATCGTTGTAGCTTGACCCGGATGAAATAGCGTTTCGATTTCTTGATTAGATAACTGATAGGATATTTGACTGAATAGATACATAAGCCCATTATTCGTAAGAGCGACTAAATCGGCATTAACGTATGCGGTGTCGTCAGCTTTAATTAGTCTTCCTTCGAATTGTAGATATGACTCTGCTGGGTGACTGTATAAGTCTTGTAATTCAATATTTATTCTTATTTCACCAGAACTGTTAAGGTTAGTTCTCGCTACAGGTTCGTACTCGTGCCATTCGTATCGCTCGATACCTTCATCGATCAATGGTTGCTCTGTGAATCTTAGAATATCGGATTGCATTTTATTATACATATATTTTTAAATAAGAAAATAAATTTTTACACCTAAATAAGAAAATAAACTTAAGCAAAATAAATTTAAACTGCCATTTTCAAACCACCTCCGTTTAAGCGTTTTACGAGATCTTGAATTCTAATAGCTCCTCCCGTCATTTCTGGATTCGATCCTAGTAATCTAGCTAGAATGACTTTAGTTTCCTGAGTTATCGGCTGCTGAACGGGAGCTTTAGGGAGTATCTTATTGAGTAATCGTTTTCCAACGTCGATCGCCTTATCCTTAGCAACACCCCCAATCTCTTTGACAGCTGTGCTCGCAATTTGTTTGGCTGCATTCGATGTCAGTAGTCTCTTGAGAAATCCTGCAATGGAATCGAATATTCCTGCTCCACCGACAACGTGTACTTTTTTATAACTTCTTCTCGCAACGACCAGCATTTCTATATCATCAATTTTTAAATTAGATCATCAATTTTTTATATTCATCTTTGGATATCACTCCCTGTCTCAGTAACTCATCCGTCATACCTACAATTTCATTTCTTACTCCTGTATTTCCCGCTTTGTAGCTATATATTCGCAACTCTAATTGTTTTACTAATTCGTTAGGATCTGAAGGAATGGTAATTATTCCGCTTCCTGTTTTACCTCTTAACTTTATGTAATCGTCCCATATGGGTTTTATTATCTTTGAATATTTTACACTTCTAGACGATTTAGGTTTGTTTGGTTTATTTGGCTGACTCATGGCATTCGTTTTAATTAGAATCTCGGCGTATTCTTCGAGATCACGATTATCATAAATTGAACTGTTTGGACTAGCTAACGTTAACAATTCCCATAATCCTGGAGTTCCTTGATAAGTTGTGGTTCCAACTGTAATATCATTTCCTTGGATTGAGGCTTCGCTGTCACCGATGTAGAATTTTCCATCTCTTGATCTTAATCCGAATGTTGTGTCCACAAGTCTTTTATCAGAAGCATATTTTTTAAGGTATTCAACTGCAATATTTCCTAATTCTAACCTTCTAATGTCTTCTACTGGGTCATCGTCATCGTACGCCTCTATAGACGGATACTGGGGAAATTGAATAGTTTTCAACGAATCTGGAAGTGATTTTAGAGCAAGTGATGTTGCTGCAGAATTATCCTTTATTGTCGACAGCAAAGCGTTTTGTTCTTTCGAAATTGCTGATTGAGAGTCGACTATTGGTTTGTAGATTTTCGTTAATTCTCGTTGAAGTCCAAGATCATCTATTCTCTCTGAGAGAAAGTTTTGTTTAATATTTTTTTTCGTTTTTAAAAACTCTTCGATAATAAAATCTCTTTTTGCAGGATCGCTAATTTTCAGTAGTGACATTTTTTATTATAATGTTTAAAACGTAACGTAAAACGTAAACGTAAAACGTAAACATAAAACGTAAACGTAAAACGTACACGTTATGCATCGTAGTAATTAACATAACATATGGAGTCTTTTTCGTTTATAGTAACTGGTGAATCGGAGTTGTTTTGTATTGTAATTATTATATCCTCTGCGTCCTCTAGTACTGTACCATCTTGAAGGCTCAGTCTGAGTTGTTTCAACTTCTGTCTAAGAGAGACTAGACACATTCCACTGGTCATTCGGACTCCAAGGCCTACTTCTACTGTAATATTTGTCTTTGGTTCAATCGTTATCGCTTGCTGAGCAAAAATCTCATATCTGTCGCCTGCTCGTTGTCTTGCAGGAGCGTGAGTGACCACTTTAGGCATCCAAATTATCGGACTCACACGAGGCTTCCGTTTGGTGATAAATTTGTGTATTGGGTGACCGTATCCAGACATTTATATAAGTGGTTTTTTAAAGTAACATTCCAAGAATAGGAATATTTTTAAATGGTGAATTGGGTCCCAAGATAAGACCTTCACCGCTGATATATCCTGCTCCTCTTTTCATAAACAGACCAGAACCCGATATCGAACTACCCTTTTTCCACGGAGATAGAAAAAGACCTTCCCCAGCAGGCACTATCTTACAGCATATTCCTCCTTTCTTAACGTAGAGCACGCCAGATCCACTTATCGAAGATCCACGTATCTGTGAGATCGAAGATCCACTTATTTTATCGACAATTTTGGAACCAGCTGCAGAACCCAATCCTGTTAAGGCTCCTGTGGCTAAACTCGGAAGAACACTAGACAGTAGAAACTTTCCGGCTGTTGCTAAGAACGGTAGAATAGCGCCAATAAATCCGCCTTCGACTCTCGCATTGTCTTCTAATTGCTTTTTACCCATTTTAATTGTCAAACCATTTCCATTCTGATACGCTTTAGTTAACTTGTTAATTTGCCTCTGGTTTAGAGCTAATACATGCTCACCAGTTATGTCTCCATGAGAAAGTCTTATACTCACTCCAGTTCCTACTTGAACAGCTCGCTTAATCTTCTCTTTTTGCCCTTCGGAAATATTAACTTTAACCTTAGCGTAAGCGCTCATCTTATATTAAATATAAACTTTAAATTAAACCTCTCTTATGTGAAATCGTATCGACAATTCCTCACCTCTTAAATTAATTAGTTTTCCATTTTGGTCTATCAGTTTTGTTTCCATCGATGAAATAGAGTATAGCGTTATTGGAAGATATACGAGATTATGAGGAGATTCGATTATCTTGTAACCAGGCCCGACCGATGGAAAGAAAGAATAAATTATGTTCTCCGTAGTTCCGTTAGCATACGATGATCCTATTATATCACTCGTAACTCGTAAACTATTCACGCTGTTTATTTCGACTATGTGCTCGGATTCGTTATATCCTTCGGAGTATACACGACTCTGAAATCCTAGAACGGTACTAATTGAATTTGGTACTCTAAAATCAATTTTATAGTTCTCATCAATTTCCAAAACAGCCTTCAAAGTATTGTTATTTGGTCGCAACTTTATACATTGACCATGACCTTCTTCCTTTAAAATTCTCTGTATGTATTCGTTTAAGTCATCGATTTCATAGCAACCGGTTGGAATGTCTAAATCTTTCCACGTTACACCGTTATCTGACGAATATACGAATTTATTATTTGTTTCGTCTATATTAGGAAAACTGTAGTACGTTTCAAGATTAACAAGGGCCATTTCATATTTTTTACTTTTATCCAGTTCGATTAGTGGATTAAATTTCGTTCGAATTCGTGTGCTCCTTTCGCTCAACAAAATGCAAAAAGATTCTTTAGCCTCTGTGTTGCGTGCAATCGTTTGAGTATTAGATAAAATTTCGTCAAGAAGGGTTTCCATTTTAGATAGCTATTTTTAAACCTAGAATATAAAATCTTAAATTTTGTTATCATTTTATTATTGCTTTTATTTAATGTAAAATGTATCTAATCCAGATCTGTACCTGCCCTTATTTGTTTTACTAGTAAGGTCTATAACCACAAAACCATGCGTTTCATCCAACGCAGTTTTGCATAGTTTTCGAAAATCTTCAATAGTCATATCATCTACGCCTATATGATCGCTGTATATATGATTAATATTCTTGAGGTCTTGAGGGAACAAACATATAAAGTTAGCATTCTCTCTTATAGTTTGTCTAGGTAGCTTGAAATAATTTTGTGCTAGGTAAAAGCAGTCTACATTACTATGCCTACCTCTTATATAATACGATTCGCATTTATTTTGTCGCTCTAACTGTAAATCATCAAAAATCATGAGATTCTTCTTATCTCGACTTAAGTCTCGTGGATCTGGAACATCTTCAGAGGTTTCAAAGAACTTGCAGTCTATATCCGATGTTTCCCCCATGTTTTTAGACATCTCCTCGACTACGGCGGTCGGTGATACATTTAATTTCATTATCTCATCTCTATTATCGAAAAGTCTTATAATTGCTTCCTTTGGTAATTTCTCTTCGAATGCTTTCTTTAGTATCTTGTATTCTGATTGAAAAAGACTTTTTCCAAAGATCTGCAGGTTATCGTAGTCTAACCAACCAGGTCTCAGTAATAAATTAAGTAGTAATATTGTCTTGCCGCATTGAGACTTACCTACGATCAAACCTCTGATGCTTCTTGGTAAGAGAGGACTGTTAAAGCGTTTACTTGATTCTTCATTCCACGATAGGTCTTGGACTTCCATTTTAATTATATTATATCAAAATGGAGCACAACTCGTATTGTGTAAAATGTAAGCGACAAACTGAATCTAAAGATGTTCAACGAGTCGTCAGTAAGAATGGTAGACCTATGCTTAGGGGTGTGTGCGTTGAGTGTGGCGCTAGAAAAACTCAGTTTACTAAAATGTCCACCGCTACAGGTGGTGATTTGGTCTCAGCTCTCAATTCTGCTACTTCTAATATTAAACTTCCATGGGCAAAGTACCCAGGGGAAATGCATCTTCCAGGACATTCTTTCACGGGTCCAGGAACTCGACTGGATTTGCGTTTAAACCCTGACGGGACGCCAAAAGACTGGAGTAAACCAGTAGATAGAGTTGATCAAGCAGCCTATCGCCATGACATGGCTTATGCTAAACATACTGATACAGCAGGGAGAAACGTCGCTGACAGAGCTATGATAGATGAATTAAATAATATACCTAATCCTTCGTTCCGCGAACGAATTGAACGATCTATAGTTAAACCAATTTTATCAACGAAAACCCATTTTGGAATGGGGTTGAAAAAAAACCTCTGAGATGGACAGACCAACTTGCTGACGAATTGCATAAACCTATAGTCAGGAAGTTCAGGAAGCGAGTTGTTTATGTTCAGGGAGTGGACAAAGTTTGGGCGGCTGACTTGATTGACATGCAGGCTTATGCTAAATTTAATTCTGGTGTGAAATATTTGTTAAGCGTCATTGATATATTTTCAAAATATGCATTTATTCAGCCGTTAAAAGATAAGCGCGGAGAATCTGTGGCAGATGCTTTCACAAAAATATTTAATACGAGCAAAAGAAGGGGTGAAAAACTTTGGGTGGATCGGGGATCTGAATTCTACAATAAACAGGTAAAATCATTAGGTATGGAGTTGTATTCAACTGAGAACGAAGAGAAATCTTGTATCGTAGAGAGAGTTAACAGAACAGTGAAAGAGAAAATGTTCAAGTATTTTACAGCAAATTCAACTCAGAGATATATCGATGTTTTAGATAATATGGTTAATTTATACAACAACACAAGACATTCTTCCATTAAAATGACTCCTGTTAAAGCGAGCATCAAAGCAAACGAGTGGGTTGTGTGGATGAATTTATATGGCGACGCTGTACCTGAAACTAGTAAACCTAAATTTTCAGTCGGAGATAAAGTAAGAATTTCTAAGAAGAAAAAGACATTCGAGAAAGGCTACACAAATCGTTGGACACAGGAAGTTTTTACAATAACACAAATCCAATACACAGATCCTATAACCTATAAAATATCTGACTATCATGGAGAAGAAATAAAAGGGACATTTTATGAAGCTGAGTTACAATCGACAACGCAAGATACATTTAAAATAGAAAAGATTATAAGAAAAAGAGGAAATCGGTCTTTGGTTAAATGGTTAGGGTATGATGATTCATTCAATTCATGGGTTAATAATAAAGACTTGATATCATTGTGAATTTAACTGATTTATAGTATAATTTTAGAAGCCTTTCCCTAGTCTGCTAGAACTTGGGTTCTTTCTGCGAACTTGTGAAAACTTGGGTTTTTCGGGGAAAACTTGGGGTTTTTTATGATTCCGAACCGGAAATTTTAGAACATTTCTGAAGATTTGGACCAATTTAATGACTAAAAAAAAAAAAAAAAAGTTAAAAAAAAAAGTTTTAAAAAAAAGTTTAAAAAAAGGGGAAAAAAAAAAAGGAAAAAAAAAATTTAAAAAAAAAAAAAAAAAGTTAGAAAAAAAAGTTAGAAAAAATTTTTTGAAAAAAAGGTAGAAAAAAAATTTGGAAAAAAAGTTAGAAAAAAGTTTTCAAAAAAATTATTTGCGTCTTCTTGTCCTGTAAAGTTGTCTATCTCGGGACAAACCTTGATCTGCGGGGACAGAACCGGAAGGTTGGGGACAGAACCGGAAGTTTGGGGACAGATTCAGAGGTGAAGGACGATTTTTCAACAAATTGCACCGCGTAGGATAAGATTTAATCGCATTGCACCGCGTATCATAAGATTTATCGTATTGTGCCCTGTGCGAAGTGTCAACGATGTTATAGGTCGGTTGCTGCGTGGCTTTTAATAGGTAGCAGGTGTGCACTGTTGCTGTATCTAACCATCGCTCCTGGTAACGTCTACCTGTATAGAAATGGGGCGAATTACATGCAAATTGCGGGCGGAGGGGGAACGGGAGCTGCGTATAACAATTCAACCGGTAGTTGCATAATTTTCGTAACCAATACCGATTTTCTCGAGATATTCGCTTATTCGCACATCGCACTAAATATATTAGCTAGAGACTTTTCGGCAGTATTCTTACGACCTTAATTTTTAACTGGTTTTAACTGGTTTATTAGCTGATATTTTCTTCAACGGAAAACACCCCCTAGCTTATCCTTTAGCACCATTTAAACTTAATTTATCTTCAATATCAGGTTTCTTAACAAATAGCTAAGTAATTAATTATGCATCAGGAAAATAATAAAAGACCCCAAAAAAGAAGAGGAGGAATCAGGAAATAATAAAAGACATCCAAAGGAGAAGAGGAGGAATCAGGGGGGGGGAAATAATAAAAGACATCCAAAGGGGAAAAAAGACTTCATTTTCAAGGCCTTGGCATATGAAGGCGGTGGTCAATCCCCTCTCTCTCGCCGTCTCATCATCCACTGACCGTGTACTCATCATAGCTGAGTCGACAGTCCAGCGCGCTATCCACTATACTACCGAGCACCCCCCTCAGGAAATAATAAAAGACATCCAGAGGGCAAATATTACATCTACTCTTGTAGGAGTATGAACACCATTCATCTCAGTGTAGCACCAAGTGCAACCACCTAAACGCGGGCCAGGGGCGGATCCGGGGGGGCCAATCCGGCCATGGCCCCCCATTTAGAAATGCCCATGTATCGTGCCCCCCATTTGGTTTTAACAAGCTTATAATTAGGTATTTTTCAATGATTTGGACTTAATGACTAAAAAAGGTAATCAATTCTTTTTGGCGGATGAAATGGTATAATTTTCAAAACAATTTCGCCGGATGACCAAAAAATCATCAACTTTTTGGGCGGATACGGAAAAAAATTCCAGACCCAAGGCCAAGAATTTTTGGCCTCCCCTGCCCAAAGTTTCTGCATCCGCCCTTGACGCGGACGTGCTTGAAACTGCGTTCTAAGTAAACGAAGGTGAGGGAAACCACTGCATTAAATCATTGGATAGAAGTTTTTAGGGTTGATAGGGAGTGTTGGAGTATTAGACAGGCATTAGAAGCAACTATGGGCACCCCACCTATGGGCAAGAAATTGCCAAGAAAGAGTATAAATCCTTCTGAAATGGGTCTAAATCGAAACCAATTTTTTTAATTAGCTAGCCTTAGCCTACCTTTTGGTTTTCAACAAATTTCTTGGCACTAAAGCACCAACTAGCCTACGCACGAAAGTGACACTGATAAAATCACATTAAGAAACCTGTATGAAATATGTAAATGTTCTTAATTTCCTGCTTTGCATCTTCAAGCTCTTGCTAAAAATTGCAACGTCACCATCGTGCTTTTTCCGTCCAGTTAAAAAGTCGATTGGTGATTTTTCCTTGTTCGCCATTGCGTAAATTTGCGTTGGGTTTTAGCGTTGGCCGCATAGAAGTTGGATTGATGAAAATAATTCTCAGAATATAGAAATGGGATCGATGAAAATATAATCTAATATTTTCCTTAAATAGAATTGGGATCGATAAAAAAATTCTGCTGGAATTGGAGTTGGATTTGTGATAAATAATTACTCTTCAACTAGAAGATGGATTTGTGATTTTTAAAAATTGTTGCTGAAATGAGAGAGGTTGGATGGATGAAACGATGAAACGAATACATGATTAACTGGAAGATGGATTGATGAAAAGAAGTTATGCCAAAGTACCGTAGGAGTCTGATACAAAAACAAACAGCGACAGAAAAATAATTGTACATCGTGCGAAATAATTTAGAACGCTGAAAGGAAATAGATACATTTAATTATCTCCAAGAAATTACTATTCTTCAGACTTTGCGGCGCGTTGAGAACATCGAAAATGGTTTTAAAAAACAGAGTTAGGCCTAATTACTTCTGCAAATATTGGCACATTTTGCTGGCCCAGGGCTTCTTTAAAGGAATTTTTAGAACTGCAAACTCCTCATTCCCTTCCCATGGGCCTACTCCATGGTAAATTACTCCCAATCGGATGATAATGAATTTCCATTTTTTACTGTGTTTTTTAAAACTGCATTAGAGTGCTTCTATAGGCTACTACTGCACAGATCCATTATAGAACTGCACACTTTGAGTATAACTGCACGCCAAAAAAGCCCTGTTCTGGCAATTAATATAATAATTTCATTCCAAGGTCATTATAACTTGGAGTTGTTTTTGTGTTTGAACACCCCCACCAGATTAAATATCACAAAAATGAAATAATGCCTTTACAAACACACACAAAGTAGGAACTACACTGTGTCCCAATAAATCGGGCACCGTTTTTATAATGTGAATAAAACGGGCAAATATTAATCTATTTTCAAAATTTTAAAACTGTTTTTATCCTGAGATAATTATCCTACACTGATTCAAATATGAAGTTTTTGGCATGAATATTGACGCCACAATTACGTCATTTGCATCAGAGAATTCAAATGTTAACGCCATTCTCTAACGATTTTTGTTGACATTTGGCTTCAATATGTAAATTAACGACGTCATTATGACGTAATTTTTTAGTGAGGGCCGTTCATAAATTACCAATTTGTAGATAATTATCTCATGATCAAGCCTGTTTTGAAATTTAGATAATCGATGGATATTTACCAGTTTTATTCACATTATAAAAAGGGTGCCCGATTTATTGGGACACAGTGTAGAATCGGATTTAATATTGTACATGTAGCTTTCATTTCTATACGAAATTTTATAATAGATCACATCACGACGATCAGTGCTTAAAATGCGGGAAAGAAGTGCCAGGACGCCCCTTAGCTTTCCAAACGAAGTGCCAGGACACTCCTTACCTTTCCAGGCTGTGCTGGCCAATAAGTGGCAGAACGGCGTTCAGGTTTTTAATTAAGTGCATGGACGCCGTCCATGACCGTCCTGCCACACTTTAAACCCTGACGATGATCCAATTATGATGATGATGATGACGTGCACCCCTTAGTCAGTTGATTCTGTTGCTCGTTAGCTTTCTCAAGATCGATCAAACACCCTCCACCCCTCCAACCCCCCCCTCCCACATAATCCTGGGTAAACGACCTTGTTTAATTCAGTTTTGCTGTTTTAATTAATATCCTTCACAACGGTGTATTGAGTGACAATTAATTAGTTTTCAATAAGAAGATAGCTTTTGAAACCCTAGGTCCAATCAACGAGGACTTGACTTTCCTCTCTGCTTTGGGACAAAGCATAAGCACTGCAACGGGGGACGTCCGTGAAACGTCTTACTTGTTTCAACGCCTTTCGCTAACGATTCAGCGCTTCAACTATGTCGCTTTTAGGGGTAGGCTACTTTTTCCAACTGGGACATTCTTGACGGTCAGGGTCCATTCCAGACAAATTTGTTTTTATCGAGAGAGTTGAAGTCCCCGAGGGATCATGTTTACCTTGAGGCAAAGAAAAGATAGATAAAATGATGATAATGAATAGATTGCATACAATGTATGACTACTTACACGAGTAGATGGTACGAGATGGCTTTGCAGTCCTTCGGTCTCTCCAGAAAGTTATAGACCTTCGCCTGCAGCCTTCGATAGTGCACGTCACGCCTCGTTGCCCTCGACACGATCGGACGACCGAGGAGGGACTGTCTCGGTTGGGTGCCCCCGGAAACATCAGCAGCCCCATCACCGACGACGGCCCCCTTGCGGCCCAGAAGGACCCCTCGGGGCCGGTGGGCCGGGGCCCTACCACCCCTCGACGAGGGAGAATCCTGCAGGTCTGGAGTCGTCAGTCGCTGGACCCGGGTGATGCCCGGCTGCATAGCAATGTCAACGCCCGTTGCTCTGCCGTCGGTTGCTGAGGTTGCTGAGGCTGGTGATGATGCGGAGAAGGAGGGATGCGAGTGATGATGGTGATGATGATGTGGATGAAGGGAGGCAGCGCATGACGACGATGAGGAGGAGGAGGAGGAGGACAGAAGGGAGGATGATATGCTATGCTATGCTATGTTGTGTCACAGTCGATGCATGCTATTGTTCGTTGCTGCTGCTGCAGCAGAGGGTGATGCGATGGACGCAGATGATGATGACGATGATGATGATGATGATGATGATGATGAGGAGGAGGAGGAGGAGGAGGAGGTGGAGGAGGAGGAGGAGGAGGAGGAGGATGCCACGATTGTTCGGTTGACTGGAGAGAGACGGAGGGAGACAGAGGGAGACAGAGGGAGACAGAGGGAGACGGACACAGATGAACAGAGACTCAGGCAAAGACATAGGCCTAGAGAATGAGACAGACACAGACAAAGACAGACAGACAGACTGATAGAGACAGACGATCAGAGACAGAGGCAGAAAAAGTGAGGCAGAGATAGGACAGAGAGAGACAGAAGGAGACAGACAAACAGAGACAGAAGCAGAGAAAGAGAAGCAGACACATGCAGGACAGAGAGAGACAGAAGGAGACAGAAGCAAAGAAAGAGAGGAAGAGTCAGAGAGAGACAGAAAAAGACAGAGAGAGAGACAAACAACAACGAGTTCCTCCTTTCGTCTGCTCGTCCGTCTGCCTGCATGTCAGCTTGTCTGGCTATCTGCAGACATATGCTTCTCTTTCTCTGCTTCTGTCTCTGTTTGTCTGTCTGTTTGTCTGTCTGTGTCTATCTGTCTGTCTGCCTCGCTGCCTGTCTGCCTGCCTGCCTGCCTTGCTGCCTGTCACTCGTAACAATAGAAAACAGTTTCGTCTGTTTCTTAAGTCGTTTAAAAAAAACTAATCACTAAACTTCTGATTAGGATGAAATTATTCTCGTCGTTGTTGACATCATCATCGCCGTTATCCTAGCTCATTCCTGATTTCTTTGAACAACTGACGGAATTTCTGCTTCATCCCTTGAGGCTTGGTGATTAGATCTACTTAGGCTATTTCTCATATAAGTTTAGCCTATTGCTGTTAGGAATGCGTGAGGCGCCCACTTTCAATCTCCTCAAGCTCCATCTCTTTAATTATGACGGCTTTCGTCATCGGAGATTTCTTATTAAATTTGATGGAACCCGGATGGAGTGGCTTAGTCTTTAATCCTCTGTTCTGTCGAAATCTTAAAGCCATCATCATTATAATTAAACTAATCGACATATCTTCCCGTCTCAATTTGCCATTAACGATGAGCGATCACATCAGAAGAATAGAGCGAATAATATTATGCGTGAAGCCAATGCATGAGACGGACGATCCGAACGTCAACGTTTTCTATATTATTTATTACAGCCTCCTCCTTTCAGCTCCTTTCATATTAAATCCGCCTTCATCATCACGATCGGCATAATATTGATAACGGGGGCTTTTCTTCTGCTCCAGCGTTTCGCGAACGTGCTTCAGATCAAGCCGGATGGCGAATTATGAAAGTGCTGCTTTCCACAGACGATGAGTTCTTCGCTCATCGTCTGCCACCCATCGATCTATAGCCTAATAGGCCTAATGGGCTGTGTAAATAGCAGCGTAGTCGTCGTCCAAGTAGGCGGTAGTCTGAACACCAAAAATGTTAATTTTCGTGCATACTTTCACATGGCATCATGGGATTTTAAACATGTATTCGCATATTATTGAATAGCATAAGTGTAATTTTCCATCAAAGAAAAGTTGCACATTTACGAGAAATAAATTTTTAAAGTTTTATTGTTTAAGTGACCGCTTTACTTACTTGTTTCACTAAAATTTCAATCTGAGTTTACTTTTAAATGCCTTCGCGATGTCCGACATCAACATTAAAAAGCGCATTATTAATTAAGAAAAATTCGATCAGTGTTATAATTCAGGCGCATAGTTATAATAAATGTTTATTTTGCTTTAGTATAAATCTACACTTGATTTGGATCATTCTGTGATGGTATTTTTGCTGTTGTTTGTATATGAGCGATATTACAGGCACGGGCTAGTCAAGGATTCCTTATTGGCGACGTGTGTCTTTTACCGGTCTTAAAAGATTTGTTTTGGGGTCCATATCCACGCTACCTCTATGTTCTTATTAGGCAGCCGTTCACTCTATAGACCGTTATGACCCTCTACTCTAGTACAAGTCTCGGGCTGCCGCAGCATCGCTCCCATATGCTTTCTATTGACCCTTTGCAGCACTATAATTGGTAAACACGCACACTGAGTGCCCGTACTCCAAACAATATGGCTGCCAAGGAATGCGATAAAATTAGAGCGCGACATATAGACGACATTGTTCATCAATTCAGCTTCAATTTCAGCAGAATGACTGCACTAACCCTAAAACTAACCCTAACCGACCCTCACGGCGCCTAACCTGAGCCCTAACCGACCCTCACGCTTTGCATGTTGAGATGCATGTTGCGATGTCGTCGATCGGTCGCGTTCTAATTTTACGGCATTCGTTGGCAGCCATATTGTTTGGAGTACGGGCACTCAGTGTGCGTGTTTACCCTATAATTATAGCTCGTACTGGGATCTTATCTGGGAGCACTACTGTTCACGCCCGTTCTCTTTTAAGATTTTTTAAAGGAAGGTCAATCCATGACAAAGGGTCAATAGAAATGATGTTCTTTCAGTTTGAGACTGTGGTCCTAGAGGGTCATGACGGTCTATAATAGCTAGGCTGCAGCCGAGCTGACGACCAGAGGAATCTATGGGCTGGAAGCAACTTTGATCGGGTTGCATTGTGAGAGGCACGTGAAAAATCTGTAAATATGACAGTACATAATGGAATAAACTCAAGGACTATCTCAAGCTGTCTTTTTTTACACTGATCGACTTGTGATCTTATCATCATGATTTGCTAGCTCTGAAGACTGTGCCAATTCTAGTTAGGCAAGCAAGATTATGATTGGATTTCAGAATAAGAAGAAAGGGGGACAATTGCTTTTATGATGACACAACGCTAAACCATATCATATTGTGTCTGGTCCAAAAAGGGGTCTCGCAGTATGAACTATTCAGTAGTGGAGCGCTGTGCAGAAGCCGCTTGGCAAGAGAAAATATCTGCTGGGAATGACTAACTGAGGAGGAAACCCTAGATATCAACTTCACCTATAGAGGAGGGAGGTCATTCCAAGCAGAATTACACAGGAACAAATGCCCTGTGTTGGGTTAAAATAGTGCTGGTCCATGAAGCGAAACAATTCAATTGGAACGCAGAGCGCAATGAAGCGAAGCAGCAGATAAAAATTTGCACGTAAGGTCAGGGAGATATTTCGGACAATATCGTGTAGTTCTTGAGACATGTTGGTAGAGATATGAGCAAAACCTTGGAAGACGTTTGCAGCATTTAAAACTGACTGAAAAGGATTAAGACGCAGCTTGGAATGGACAATAAGGAGTGAGTTACAGTAGTCTATGCAAGAGTAGATGAGTGCATGAACAATTATAGTAGCAAGACCGAGGGCAACAAATGTCTGCGCAGTGGTGTGGTGGGTATGTTCGTCACCTTGCAGCTGGAGGGTGGCAAGTTCGAATCTACCTCAAGTCGCCGCATAAGACCTTGGGCAAGTCCTTCATTCACAATTGCTCAGCGCTTCGGCGTGAAACTCCGATCAAATGTTCGTGCTGTAGTGGGGAGCGCTTCTCAGTAGAAATCTTGAAGGGGCACTATAACAAGTGCGCATACAAACATACAAACAATATGAAAAACTTTAAAAATACATTCATGAGAGACCCACAGTATGAAAAAATAATGTTAAATAGTTATTACTATTTTCAGATCCACAGGGTATTTGATTGTACATGGCTTGATAGACCAGTAAGACCACCCATAAACATAATTTCTGCCATAAATTCAGCTTCAGCTTACTTAGATAAAAAAACTTATAGAAATATTCATGTTAACTGTAGCCTTAGAAAGAATTACTTAGTTATGTTTCATCTACACTCTATTTTACAGTCTATTAAAAAATGATCACATCCGTTTCACAGTTCTAACACTTATTTATATTAGGGCAACAAATCTGTTAAATACCACTCATGATTCCAACATGCAATACCAAAAATAGACCATTTTTGACGCTGTAAACTCTTTAAAACAATTTAAGCCATAATTGGGATATTTGGCACATTTGGGTCAGTCCATGTGAAATCACCAAGGGCCTGTAACTGACCTATCTCAGATTTGTCTGTAATTTTGCTAGTTTGAAGCTTATTATGTTTGTATACAATATTGAAATTTTGAAAATCCTATCAGCATGTATCGGCATTGTATGCCGGATGGAAGTAGAGGGGGAGGGTGGGTGTAGCATGTTAAATGTGGAGCCCTGTTCAGAGCCCAATATCTGAGAAATGGATGCACATAGGCTTGCAAATTTGTTGATTTTGTACAACTTTTAGTGTACTTTCTGATTCTCTAGATGGTTTTGGATTGCAACAAATAGTTTTGCATCAAAATAGGTGCAAAAGTGGCCACAAACACTGACGCGACTCTAAATCGGCAATATCATGGCATTGTAGCAATGAAGACTACAGAAACAATTGCAAATGTTTTAAATTTCTGTAATCTGCGTATAGTTTACTCTGTATGTAACGAATCTTGGCCTCTTTGCTAAAAATCTTCATCATGATACGAGTTGTCAAAGTTGGTCCGTCCCATGAACTGCCTCATCTTCGGCTGCATGTACTTGCATGTGGGACCACTGATAGAGCAATACTTTTGACTTTGCCTTGTAGAACCTGAACAAATCTTTCCAAAGATATATGATATGTCTTCTTTATCTGAGTCCTTCACATGGTTTTGAATGGTCGAAATAGTGATATATTGCACATTCGTGGCATGTTTTGCCTCCAGTGACATGTTTAGAGGCCACTATCTCATGAATGGATGCACATAGACTTACAAAATGTGGTAATTTTGTACAACGTTTGGTCTAATTTCTGATTCTCTAAATCATTTTGGATTGAAACGAATAGTTTTGGAATAAAATTGGTGCAAACGCGGCCAAAATCATCACCGATTTAGACTCGAGACTGCGTTTTTCCACCACTTTTGCACCCATATTAGTGCAAAATATTTGTTTCAATCCTTAGTTCAACATTAAACACAAGCTGTGAAGCATTATCAAGTTAATTTGATAAAAAAATTGAGATGTGTTAATTTTTTATGCATTATGTTTTGAGTCATCAAAAACCAGTGGGTAGACTCGCTAAAAGTGAAATAACTTTTTTTCTGTTTGAAATATTTTTTGGAAATGTGGCCTTTGTATGTAAATATGAATTGCCTTTAAGCCTGCAAAATTTTGTTTACAAATTCTTGCTTCTGGCCAAGATATTGTCAAAAAAAACTTTGAGTTATCTTTTTTGGTCCACCCTTTACCTAAAGTGCCATAAAAAATTAATGTGCAAGTTTTTTTTGATGGAATTTTTTTTACAATACCAGTATAGATGGCTTGTTATAAAAAAATTATTTCCATGTTGCCATATTCATGTATGAACGGATTTTTTTTAGAGCGAAGATACAAATTTCAAACTACTGTCTAAAGGTCTACACGTCGAATCTCGTTATGAAAATCCAAATTGTAATCGCGAAAGACAGACTTCTAAGCGTCACTCTAAAGCCAAAAGAAGGACACCAGCCAGCTTAATAATATTGTCCTCGAAAAAGGTTGTCCTCCTATTTCTTTGATCAATTATTTTACAAAAGCGTTGCCTATTCATGCAATAAAGCAATCAAAATGTTCCATGAGTTTATAGCCTACTAACTAGCCACAAGCTGTCAGATGTGTCTGCGACTTAGGCTACATGTAAGCCAAGGATTCTATATTTGAAAATAAATAGGGCCTAAACAAACAAATTGTCCTCGCATGTAAGCTATGGAGTATATGGATCCCTCAAATTTGTTTTTAAATTATTTCATCAACAGATGCATTTTAAATTTTATTTAGCTACACATATGTGACTTTAAAATCTGCTCTTAATTGTCAAAGCTAATTTAATGTATGTAATCGTTTAATGCAATGTAACCTAATCATGAATGTGCGCATGTCAGATGCAAATGAAGGCTGCTTACTTACTTACTAATAAATGCGCTATACAAACACGGTTGCCCTACTTTCAAGCAAAAGCAATATTCATCGAACCATTGATATTATAATTATGTATCATTGATAATATGTATTATTTTAGTGCACAGGGTTGCCAGGTCGTCGCGAAAAGCGCGAATTGGGCTACTTTTGAAATCGCTCGCGACTTAAAATTTCGTTCTCGCGACTCGCGCTTTTTTGGGCTACTTTTGAATTGCCTCGCGGTCGCGACGGCGACTTTTTGGGGCGCCTTTTTTTGTTTTTTGAGCGAAAAAAGGAAGATTTTCCACGAGATTTCCATCGAAAGACTAAAAAACGGTCGTCAGAAATTTTGACGACCTTTTTTTTTTAGTCGTCAGAAGAAATTTTCGCGACCGAAATAGAAAAGCTCGATGATCTCGCGATTTTCGCGACTTTTTTTGAAATCTCGCGACAAACCTTTTCCGAAATCTGGCAACCCTGTTAGTGCATCGAACGATATTACGAGAACTACCAAATTGTAAGAAACACATTAAGCAACTTTAGTTTACATTCAGCACAATTTTATGATATATGTGTGGCATTTGTCTAAATTCATTCGCCAGAGATCGCATCGTTCGAAAGCTTTTATTTGCGATTTTTGCAGTGGTTTATATTTGGATTCACGTGTTTATATGTGGACCATTGCATATCATCATTGTTATTTACAACCGTGATTGTGAGCTGAAAATTATAGATCGCTATACCAAAGCGGTAAACGTGTATTTTAGCATCGTAAATTATTTTCACGCTTAGAATGATTCAAAAAGCGCAGCAAATTATTCCTAACAGCGTATATTTGACCAACTCATCGAACCGCATACTTAAGATTTGTTGGGAACAAGAATATTGACATAAAATGAGCGTTTAAAATGTCACATTTCCCATGCGAAATCGCCGCTCGAATCGCCATTGAACCATAACATCTGACCGGAAGTTGGGGTACGCGCCCAAACCATCGATGTGTACGTCAAAACTTCGGTCCTTAGTTCAAAATGAGAAATGGAAGCTGGATGAAGGTATTTCTAGATCTGAAGTAGAAGCCGGATTAATGAAAAAATGCTTCAGTAATGGAAGCTGGATGATGATATTTTTATATCTGAAATAGTAGCTGGGTTGACGAAAATAACTGGCGAGAAATAGAAGCTGGGTTAATAAAAATATTCTAGCTTAAATTGGAACTGGATTGATGAAAAATAATTGTTATTGAAACAGGAGTTGGATTCATAAAACAACTGACGCAATTGAAAAGCTGGACTTTACTTACTTACTTATTAATTTTTGCGTGCTGTCTTATTGCACACATGCCGCACGCAACTTCCGGAAAGGGTCTTAATTGAATAACAACTTCGATTGGCGGTTTGTTATGACCAGATATTACAATTTTTCAATCGAATTCATTCTTTTTTAAAAATTCTAAGTATAA
The DNA here is from genome assembly GCA_945859605.1 of Lumbricus rubellus. Classification (NCBI taxonomy): domain Eukaryota; kingdom Metazoa; phylum Annelida; class Clitellata; order Crassiclitellata; family Lumbricidae; genus Lumbricus; species Lumbricus rubellus. The sequence continues at coordinate 33,750,056 of OX243822.1, read as the reverse complement.
TAATACATCAGTTAGGCAATAGCACGTTGGCAGAAATATTTTAAGACTCTTTTTGTGCCATTATAAGCGTAAAAATAATTTACGATGCTAAACTACACGTTTACCAAATGGTGTATTTAGAAGTTTACGCTAGTATTAAACAGCCATGTTGGTTCAATTTGATGCTGACCAGTGAAAGTTATTATTGATGTTTCAGGTTCAATTGATGTCAGTGACTTTACGTTAGACGATGAATTCCATTCGTTCTGTACTTGCCCTTCGAGGGATTTTGACAAAACTGAACGGAGGCAGAAATTGCGTCACGCTCTCGAGGTCTCTGCATTCCTCTGCAAGACTTGAAATACGAGGACGACCCAGAGCTGCCTTTCCTCAGCTGACTCCACCAAACAGCGGACGAGAAACAGGTCAGGTCGAAAGTCACGCTTTGAATGTAGGTCACGACAGAGGTGACACCTCAAGTGCTGTCATACGCAATGAGCGTAAAATAGGTCAGGTCAGCAGAGGCGACAGAACAGATGACCAACCAGGAGGCTACGGGTATTTCAAGAATTTCGCTGAACGCGCTTCATCAGTTTCTGACCCTACAGCGAGTCACACGCAAAAAACCTCACAAAACTTATCGTTTCGAATTGAAAAAGCCGACAATAACTCCGTTGAGGTCACCGGCGACATTCTCAGCCGAGTTACAAAAGGAAAATTGATTGAAACCGCTCTGAAAAGCGACTCTACCGTTAAACCTGCTCTTCCAAAGAAATCCTTCAACCTCGCTGCGTACGTCAGCGAATCAACGACCCTAACAAACCTTGTGAAACTTGGCGTTGATCTCACGAAGGTTGAGTTAGACGCAGATACAGCGAGTCAGTTGGTGAAGTTAGACTTTGAAAACGATGTTCAGCCGTACCTCGCTTTCCTTCACCGAAATGGGGTCCAGGACGCAGACGTCGGCGTTTGCGTAACGAGAAATCCAAAGATCTTTTTCGTTGCTCTCGACGATCTCGAAACGCGAATAAATTATCTCAAGTCGAAGAAATTCAGCGACGAGTCGATTGCGCGAATTCTCGGGAAATTCCCGCAGCTTTTCTCGCTGACAACGAAGCAGATTGATGGGCGACTGGGATTCCTGCAAAAAGAATTCAAACTATCAGGTGAGAGAACTAGTGTTGTTTTTGTTGCTATGAACTAAAGCTTAAATGCGCAGACAATGGAAACTGAAAAAATTTCAGTCTTAGATCAAAACTGAAAGGAAAATTGATTGCACAAAACTAAGATGATATTTAGCCAAATTTTTTTAATTTCTGTTTTTTTCTTATACTTTCTTCATTGACAATTATTTACATGAAACAGAATATTGTATGAGTGATGGAATCAATTGTTGACCTATTGCAGTAATGCAGAATTGCACGGTCGACAGTCGTGAACTCATAATTTCTAAGCAGAATATTGTATGAGTGATGGAATCATGTATTGACCTATAATTGCAGTATTGCAATAGGTAAAACACTTGTAATTTCTAAGGCGCATAGAGTCTCTGCTTGTTCTCGAATTCTGTTTCAGGTCAGAGGATATGTCCAGTGAGCAAAGTCCAACGATATAACGATAAAATGTTCCAAAGTATTTCTGGTATAATTATCAGGTCTTGTAATTCATTCGTTATTTTCTGTTTCAGGAGAGGAAGTGAGATTGGTTGTAACGCAATTCCCAAAGATCTCACTCTGGGACCAGAAGTCAATTCGGGTAAATCACATGTAGCAATTTCTCTACTTTTACGTAGAGAAGAATTAAATATTAGAGGATTAATTAGCTCCAGGAGGAAGTGGAGTAGGAGGAGGGGGTGATGATGACGATGATGATTATGATGATTTCAAATTAATATACTCTAAAATATGGGGAGTAACATTCTTTGTTTACTTTTGTCTGAACGCTGATTTTGTTACGTACAATTATTTCTGTGAATTGAGAATTGATTCAGTTTTCGTCTTATTTCACAGACGATGAAGATGACGTACAAAGATTTTCTCGGATTCTCTGAACCGGAACTAAAGCAACTTTTCTTGGCCGCTCCGAAACTATATTCATCTGGTGAGTTTTGGACAACAGGGCTTGATTCATAGGTGTACAGGAGATTTCAGCAGTGGGGAGCAAAGATTAAACTTCTGCATGAAAAATATATCGGGGAAAAAAGTTGATGACCTTTTTTTAGTCGTCCGGGGCTGTGTTTGCCCGAAAAACCAGATTTGCTCGAAAGTTGGGGGGGGCATTTTCTCCCACTCTGGACCCGCCTCGTATGCCTATGACTTGATTGAATTCTTGCCTTGCAATTGTGCAAGTGCTGGTCCTGCATCTTCAACCTGCATTTTGATGAAAGATTATCTTGTGCTGTTATATTACCTGTTCAAGTCTCTACTATCATGTACATGGCTACATCAATTGGCTAGTCAGCTCAGAAAATTGTGGCCACATTTCTGGTTGTATGCATGATGTTCTGCATTGGCTCCCTCTCCCACAGCGAATCACTACATACAGGGTCTTGACTCGGCTCCAACATATATTTGAGGCAGCAGTTGTTCCACATTGGGTGTGTGGGAAGGGGAGGTGCACTGCTCTCTGCACAGGGCAAGTTCCTAGTCACTGCACACGAACCCCAATTAAGCTTTCTCTTTAGAGTCTGGCAGGGGGCAAAGGTTTCTGAACTATCCTACTTTAATCTTAATAATCATCCTCTTAGCATCAGGTGCTTAAGAGGGTTCTGTATAAATTCTCCTAATCAAATGAACGAATGAAATGTATTAATCTCAAAGTATTAATACTAACTTGCAGTCTTGCACTAAATAAATAGTCATGGAGCTATGGGTCAGGGTTGTATAAACTTTGCTTTTTCTGATTCCTTTTGCACTCTGTTTAGTGAGTCATGTTTATTCTGTTTGACTTGTGTGTGCGTATGCAATAAATAAACAAATAAAATCAAAGCCCTCGGTTGTTTTCTTTAGGTAAGCACGCAATCATGAAGCGTTTCGAATACATCCACAACATCATTGGATACACCCATCAAGACATCCTCGCATGGCCGAACGTCCTACGCACACGACTCATGATCATCCGACCGCGTCATCTCTTCCTCAAACATCTCGGCCGTGATCAATTCGATCCAAAGAAGGAGAACTTTGTCTCGCTTCGGTCGCTCGCTCTCGGAAGAGATGCGGAATTCTGCGAGAAGTTCGCCAAAGTCTCAGTTCAAGAGTTCAATGATTTCATGAAGACATTGTGAAGTGGAAAGATGTAACGAGATGGATGACTTAATAGGGCATTGCTGTCCAAGGTTTTTGGCACCATGCGCTGCAGAAGCAATAGTTTTTGAAGCCAAGGACCTGTAACAATAGGTTGAACTTAAAAGTATGAAACAGATAAATATGTTGATAATTGTCAACTGTTTTAAAATTTATTTTAAAAGATCTTGTGAATCACTGAAGCATAGTTCACTCCTTCAAATTTGAATTGATATATTTTTTTGCGTGCTTAATTTTAAAGGTGTCTAAAATGATCTCTGTCACAATTGTTCGTAAAATAATGGAAATACATCTTCTATAAACTCTGACAGAGGAAAGACGTATTTCAAGTCATATGCAAGGCGCCATAGAAGTTGTCATTATCACTATTGTTTTTTTGGCCATTAATTGAGACAAAAACCTATAAATAAAAATTGTAATTAAACATTGAACTCTAAATTAAAGTCTCAACAGCGGTCTTAATATTATATGGAATTGTATTTAATGTACAATATTTAAATTTTTTTAAATAGTCTATTGTTTTGCTGATAGCAAAACGACAATTTCCTAGAACTGAAAATGGATGCAACGGTGTTGGACAGATTTAACCCGGGCCAGATTTTTGTTCCATTAAGACACCTGTAAAATGAAGCCAATTTACGCTACATAGGATTTGGAAATAGCACAATAATTGTTATATCATATGTCCAGGCTCTGAGCAATTTTGAGTGAAGGATTTTTCCAAGGTCCTACTTGATGACTTGAGGTGGATTCGAACCTGCAACCCTATGGTATCAAGATAGCAAACATACACACTATACCGTAATTATATGGAGCATTCCAGTTGATCAAATGCTATTTTGTATCTGATGTAGATGTTATGCCATAAGACAATATCTAGCTTTGGAATAATTTGCCTGCCTTCTACCAGTTACTTAAGACCAATTTTTTTAGCCGTGGCTGGGCTGGGAGCGCCTCTGAGTAGACTTCTTGAAGAGGCGCTATATAAGTTTTCGGAATGAATGAATAATAATATAAAAAATACTGATAAAGAAGAACTAGTGACTGAAAAGCACAGTTGATTTTTTTTATTATTCAGCAGTTTAAGGACATCTTATAGCAACAAAGGCTGTTGACGTCTTTAAATTTATCAATGTATTTCAGTTCACTTTTGTTTAAATGTTCTGCAGTTTCTGTCGGTATTGTCTCTCTTTTTTCTTTTCTTCTTTTTCTTTTCTTGATTTTTATGGTGGGACAGTTGATTCTTTGGATTTCAATTGGAGATATATTTTTGTTGCGTGCCTAATTTTAAAGGTGTCTAAAATGATCTCTGTCACAATTGTTCGTAAAATAATAGAAATACATCTTCTATCAACTCTGACAGAGGAAAGACGTATTTCAGTTATTAGGCGAGGCGTCATAGAAGTTGTCATTATCACTATTGTTATTTTGGCCATTGAGACAAAAACTTATAAATAAAAATTGTAATCAGGTATTGAGCTCTAATTTAAAGTCACAACAACAGACGATTCAATAATATTATGTTTAGTAACACCATGGAATTGTAGGTAATGTAAATATTTGAATATTTCAAAGTTATTTTCATCTAATAAGATCTCGTCCGAATAGTCAATAATTGTTTTTTTTGTTGATAGCAAAACGAATTTTCCTAGAAATGAAAATGGATGCAACGGATAGCCGACTGATTTGACCTGAGGCAATTTTTTTCCCATTAAGACACCTTTAAAATGAAGCCAATTTACGCTACATAGGATTAGGAAATAGCATAATAGTAGTTATATTATGTCTTAGCGTTCCTTTTATAAATATTCATCGCATCTCTCGTTGCCCTTATAATATTATAATGTTACTGCATTGTATTAAAACATCCATAAAAGCGAATGGCATGGTGGAAGAGATAAGAAACTATGGAATTCAGATGGGAAAATGTTTAAGAGGATTTAAGGGTCTTATAAATTTATAATTGACAACTCCACCAATGACTCAACTATGATAGTAGGCTACCATCACAAAACCAGAGGAAAGCAGAAAGTACATAATTATATAGGCCTACTCGTCTTTATCATGACACGCGCATTGATCGATTGAGTAATGCAGCAAAGACTTAATTAAACCATTTAAATCATTTCTGACGACGTCAACGGCCATAATTATATACTAGACACAAATCGAGCTCTGCTAAGCGATATAGAGGCGGTGAGAACATTTTCTATGTAATTACACACCTCTTTTAGTTGTAACATTCGTATTATAAGTATAAGAAACTTCCACCGGCAGCATTACAGAAGACAAACCAGTTTTTTTTATTCCAATATTCAACGTCGTCGATAATTGATAATTACATCAATCATTCATGGCCGTTGACGACAAATGAAATTATAGACAGTAGCCTACAGCGCAAACATGATTTATATATAAAATCATGCAGCTTCCAAAGTCATCCAAATATCGTCTACAATGCAATGTCACCAATGTTCATTGTGTTAAGGGATGAAATGACATAGTTAATATACACCGCGTGAGGCATAAAAAGGAACCCCCTAGAAAATCGTTATTATTTTTAACAATATTCAAACAATGTCAATAAAATTCAAAGAAGTTAGAGCTTAATAGCAGACAAAGTGAAAAAATTTACAGTTTGTTCTCAAACTGTCCGCCTTTAGAAGTCGCTTAATTTGCGCCATTCACGCACCGCCGAATCAATAATTCGCTGGTCAAGATTGTTCCAAGCTTGCATGATTCGCTTGCGAAGTTCTTCAACGTCACGGACCTTTGTTTTGTACACCATTTCCTGCATACATCCCCATATTTTATAATCGACTGGATTCAAATCTGGACTGTTAGGAGGCCATAATGTAGGAATTATGAAGTCAGGAGTTTCATTCGTCAGAAGGGCAACCGTTTCTCGAGCTCTGTGCGCTGGAGCACCATAGGCTACTTGCTGGAAAATGTAAAAGTCAGAGAGTTCTCGAATTTCAGGTAGAAGGCCTTCCATACAGGCCCGGATTAACCACGGTGCTGATTGTGCTGCAGCACAGGGCCCCCAGTTTTGAGGGGCCCCCAAATTGTAAAAGTAAAAAATAAATAAAGTGAGGATTCAGAAAAACAGTGCAAATTGCAATGCATTATGCATAGCAATCATAGCTACGACTAATTATATAACCAAATAATGTCATAGTAAGGTACATGTAGTTACTGTAGGCAGTGGCGGATCCAGAACTGTTTCAAGGGGGGGGGCAAAATCTTAGATCATGGACTGGAAAAAGGAATTTTTTTCGAAAGTTCGAAAAAATACTGATCGGTCGTTGAGGAAAAAAGTACTTCTCATCCGCCAAAAAAGTTGATGACCTGTTTTTTTTAGTCCTCAACTTGAAAACCCAATGGGGGGGGTCACGTTCCATGCAATTTTCCGAATAGGGGTGGCCAATATCCATTACACCCATATTCGTATTGCTAATTTCAGACGAAATGGGGGGGCACGCCCCATGGCAGTTTTCAATGGGGGGAGCCATGGCCGGATACGCCCCCCTTGATCCGCCCCTGACTGTAGGCCTATGGCCATGAAAGTGCGTGAGTCGTGAGCTCGTGACAATTGTTCTATTATCTACTTCTTAGCCTATCTGCTCTAAAGTATATAACAAATTATGCTTCGGGTGTTATGTCTGCTTTGCTTCTTAAAATTGTAAGGGGCCCCGTCATTCGATCAGCACAGGGCCCCCAAAACTGTAGATCCAGGCCTGCTTCCATAAGTAAAACATCTCGGTAGTATTGGCGGTTGATTTTTACCCCCGGTTCAACAAAGTGAATTGATGTGCGCCCCAGAGAAGAAACACCGACTGACACCATCAGGGATTTGCTAAACGTGGGACGTGTGCGTAAAAGGCGTTCGGCTGCAATATCTCTCTTTCTAGTTCCAACTGCTACATACAGACGATCATTTTGAGTATTGCTATATAGGAGAAGTAGGAAATGGTGTACAGAACAAAGGTCCGTGATGTTGAAGATCTTCGGAAGTGAATCATGCAAGCTGGGAACGATCTTGACCAGCGAATTATTGACTCGGCGGTGCGTGAATGGCGCAAGCGACTTCGCGCATGCGTAGAAGCTAAAGGCGGACAGTTTGAGTAAAAACTGTAAATGTATTTACATTGCCTGCTATTTAGCTATAAATTTCCTGAATTTCATTGACTTCGTTTGAATATTGTTAAAATAATAACGATTTTTCCAGGGGGTTCCTTTTTTATGCCTCACGGTGTATAATGTCCATGATCTCAAAACAGCTCATCATGCGGTAATGGATGGATCCAGATTTGACGGGGGCTTACGACAACAGAGGCCGCTGCCATAGAAAACATTTGTTTGGCTTAATAGGACCTATACAGCTAAGTTAATAATATATGCGTGAGGTCTTGCACTGGCTTCCTTTCCCGCAGCGCATCTCTTTTAGGCTTGTATCTTTGGTGTGGTGAAGCTTATCAGGCTTGGCACCCTCTTCTCTGTGTGAGCTTTGCCTCCATCTTTCCACTTGCATAGGCCGTCGCGCACTGCGCTCTGCTGTCCATGGCGACTTGGTGGTTCCTTGCACTCGCTCTGCAACAATGCAGAGGCGTCGTTGGTCCAATAACCTTGGAATGGACTTCCATTGACTATGCGACAGGGGCCGAACCCCAAGAGAAATCCATGACCACTCACCGAACCCCTCGAGTTTGAATAATAATTTTTCTTTTTTGCTCGACATACTCTGTGGTATAAGTATACGTAGGCATACATAAGAAAATGGTAATAGTTGCTTTCAGCATGCGTCGTACGATGCTATTTCTGCAGAAAAACAACGAAATATAGCCTACATATCTTATCGATAATACCTTACAGTTACATCACAGAAAGATGGCTTTGGCTGCCGGTGTTAATTATCGGAAGTGCAGTAAGACATAACCATGGTTAACAAGATGAACAAATTTTCATGAGGTAGGGCCTGGCAGGCAATCTATTTCAAAAGAAAATTTATTAAACAAAAGTTGAAAAATGAAAATAAAAAAGCAAATGATTTTTCACTGAATATGTATATATTTCAGAGGACCTCTGCCCGTCTGCCGAACCCCTGGTACTGGCTTACCGAACCCCAGGGGTTCGGTCGAACACCGGTGTAGAGGTTTCAGATTACCCCCTCCTAAACATTACCCCCCTGAAAACTGTAAATTGCATCAATCATCGCGTTTATTGCACTAAAGATATCAGAAAAATTATCCCGCTTCTTGTTTTGGTCTGAAGATTTTCATCTGTCATCCCACTTCGTGGCTTGTTATCAATATTTTCATCTGTAGCTAAAATACTAATAGCCGATGAAGTTTACATGGAGAAAATGGCTTCGAGGCTATTATTTTTTTCCGATTAAAATATTGATAACAAACCACGAAGTGGGATGACGGATGGAAATCTTCAGACCAAAACAAGAAGCGGGATGATTTTTCTGATTTTTTTAGTGCAATAAATGCGGTGATTGATGCAAATCTAGTTTCCGGGGGGTAATCTGAAACCGGTTTCAAGTTACCGGGGGGTAATGTTTAGGAGGGGGTAATTTGAAACCTTTACACCGGTTAAGAACCACTGCCTTAGATACAGCTAAGATGCGGTAATTGTTGGTCTTTCATTTATATAGAGAAAATAAATCCTTAAAAGAGGTGTCAAATTTTCATATTATAACGATCGAAATTTCTTTCATCTAACGCCTGTCTCAATGCGTCTCATTCATTCAAATGACTGCAGATGTTTGTTTGCATGTGCACTTGTTATAGCGACCCTTCAGCTTACTGCTCAGAATCGCTCCCGACTATTGCATCGGAGTTTCACGCCCAAGCGCTGAGCAATTGCGAGTGAAGGACTTGCCCAAGCAAGAGACCGAAGGAAGGTCTAAACCCCGGGGCCAGACTGGATTGGAACCGCTTGCCATAATTAAGCCTTTCAACACCGAGTGTTATCCGTTATATATAGGCCTACTAACCCTCCCCTAAATAACCCATGCCAATCTTAAGCCCTGATAAAATACTAGATTAGAGAGTATACGTAGTAGCCTAGTCTTTGGAATCGCCATTAGGATAATAGGCAACCACAAGGCTAAAATTTAAAATTGTTATAATTGGTTCAAAATGGAATGTTTTGTTATTTATAGACGTCGAAATAAAATGACTTGCAATAGAAAATAATTATGTGTTCTATCCTGTACAAATTGTTAATTTTTGGCTGCAAGGTAACGAACATACCCACTACACCACTGGTCCAGCACACATGGAACAAATAATAGCCTATGCATTACATTTGATCAAAATGACATGTTATTAACTTTAAAATAGTGGTTTTAAAAGATCTTTTGAACATAATAATTGACTCCTTTTAAATTGAATTGATAATATATTTTGTTGTATGAATCATTTTAAAGGTGTCCAAATTGACCTCTATCACAGTTATTTGTAGCCTAAATTAATGGAAATGCATTTCTATAAACTCTGGCTAAGGTAAGACGTAGGCCTATTTCAAGTTTTATGCAAGGCGCCACAGAAGTTGTCATTGTCACTGTTGTTATTATTTCCATTAATTGAGACAAAAACTTATAAATAAAAATTGTAATTAGGTATTGAACTCTAAATTAAAGTCACAACAGACGATTTTATAATAATTATGTTTAATAACACCATGGAATTGTCGATAATGTAAATATTTGAATGTTTTAAAGTTATTTTCATCTAATAAGATCTCGTCCGAATAGTCAATAATTGTTTTACCAAAACGAAAATTCCTATAGAAATTAAATAACCTGAGGCAGATTTCTATATTCCATTAAGACACCTTTAAAATGAAGTAAAAGTACGCTATATAAAGATAGGAAACAGGTTCAAACAGCACAATGGTTATTATACGTGTTGTCGCATAATTTCTTTTCTTCACACCTCGCTTTACGCTTATGATTATTGTATTATACAATACAATAATTATAATAAAGTATAAAAATAATTATGGCATTGTATAAAAACATTCATGAAAGTGAAAGGATGGAGGAAGAGATAGGAAACTACGAAATTCAGATGGGAGATTGTTTCTGAATTTCAGGGGTAAGCTTACATTTAATAGTATAGGCCTATTAATAATAATGATCTTTTCATCAATCAAACGCCTGCAAGACGCACTGCGCTTTACATTTAGGCCTACAAGTTATGCAGTAATCTTAATTAAACTTAACTACTAACTGAGCAGACAGCTTTGCAATTAGGCCTACAATGGCGCTAACGGCAGTGGTAACATTTCGATATAATTACACACCTCTTTTAATTGTTATATTTGAATTATAAGTACCAGAAATCTTCAATAGCAGCATCTCAATGACAATATTAAGGTGTTCATGGTATCAAACTTAGCCAATTCTTTAACTGGCAGTCCAACCACAGAATATGAATTTCTTAAGAACAGAGCGAAATAAGACAATAGACATTAAGTTTTACGAAGAGCATCAGGGAACCCATTCCAGGTCGCAGAGCTGGACATGTATGCCTAGAAGGCGTGGGCCTACCTGATTGCAGTCCGCGAGCGAGGAACAACAAGTTCCGATTGTGTAGCTGAGCGGAGAGATCAGTGGCGCGCTGGACGTGGGTGGTTCAGTAGGCCTACCAGAGCTTCAGGTTGTTTCTGCCAGTCCCAGTCCCAAGCCTGGATAAAGGAGGAGGGCGACACTAATCATCTTTGATGTGGCAGTGTCGTTAAACATAATTATAGCAGGAGAGAGTGTGGATGACCGCAGATATCATAAGCCTACACCTTCCTATGGTCTACGTAGGTCAGAAAGTCTAACAGCAGAATTTAAGATATACATGTAATTATGTCGCACAGACAGGCGAACCTTACGAGGCTCAATGCTAGACGGGATTTATTGCACGCTGTCTGTTCTGTTATTATAATAATTATTACGATTAAGATTTATATATTCTGGGTTCCTGTAAACTGTTTCAACTGTAACCGGTTGCGGTCTGTCAACTGGATCCTTGAATAAGCGAAGACAAGAAGAATGCAATATTCTAAGTAAAGACTATAAATATAATTGCTTACAGTAAACCTAGTTAAAGGTGTCTAATGAACCTACTATAATTTGTTGGTGCTCATGGCGATTAAATTCTAATTTACTTTTTGCAATTTAGTATCTTGAAGATTATGACATTTTTGTACTATTCAGAATTGTGTAACGTCTGAGCCTAAGTAGGCTTAACGTACCCTACAAAACGCGTACCGTAGTGATCTTAATGAATAACTGAGCCTCATTTGCCGCGTCACGTGATTCTTATTTTTTCATTTCTTAAACCAGATCTCACGTGATATTCTATACCCCTTATAAGCTCTCCGGGGATGAATTAATCTATCCCCCCGGATGAATTTAACCGGTCTTGACTATTCGGGGGAATAAACCATTCTATCCCTTTATTGAAAAAAGAGTATAATTGAAGACTTTATGCTGTAATCAAAATTTTAAGTGACTCTAATTGTTTTAAGTGCATGTCCTAAGCAATGTTCAGAGAAAGGCAACTCAAATTTATTTAGTGACTCCTGGATGTTCTTAAGTGCTTTAAAATGTTCTAAATGCCCTAAAACGAAGACAACAAATATCTATATAATCGGAATAAACATTCGTACCTGTTATAGAGTCATTGTTCAAAACAAAGCAGGTGGAAATTAATTTGCAAAAATAAATATGGCCTAGGCCTAAACGCGAAAGTAGCATTTTTCGACTTCTCTTCATGTGGGGGATACGATTAATACGGGATAATCGTTTTCATGACACCGGTGTACTTTAGCGGCCAGTACGATCCGCTATCAAGTTCGATCGCTGTTCGACGTATGGCGATTGATTGATTTTCTCGTGACCCCGAAATGGAGCGAATCGTTGTTGCACTGTGTAGTGACCAATTGATGGATGAATCCGATATTTGACCAGGGTCTATGACAACAGAGGCCGTTACCCTGGACAGAAATTTGCTTGGCATATTACTGCACTTATAATAAACAAGTGACCAATAATGGACGAAAGTGTTTCATTTATAGAATAGAAAGAAATTGATTAAAATTTTTGGACGAAAATGTTAGATTTGGAGAATATAAAGAAATTGATTTAAAGGTGTCTTTGCAAACACCGATGTTAGGGATATAATTAATTATGTCTGCAGGTGCACTTGTTAATCCACCTCAAGTCGCCGTGTAGCCTAGGGACCTCGGGCAAGTCCTTCACTCGCAATTACTCAGAGCTTTGGCGTGAAACTCCGATGCAGTGTCCGCTCTGCATTCGGGAGTGCCTATGAAAATATATATAGCTTGAAGGGGCGCTATAACAAGTGAACATACAAACAAACAAATCTTTTCACAGTTGTAGACGCCTATACACAGCCCTAGGCCTGCATCATAAAAGTGTGATTGTATGCAGCACATGAAGCGCACAATAAAATCTACAAATGTGGCTCATATACGCCTTAGATATGTTTATGATCTTAAACTCTGATTTCGCAATTGAATTAATTCCCATCCTGGAGGATTAACCAGCCATCCGGAAAGTATTTTCTCCACTTCTCCCAACCACCAGTATCTTTTTCCTTTCCTTCTTCAATCAAAGTTACCTCCGGTCATTGATCTGTTTAATCCATTTTCAAGAAATTTCCTCATCACTGTGCAGTGTATAGGCCTAATTATATAGCCTACTCAGCCATCTTTGAAATTCAAAGTCAATTCGAAACACATAGCGAAGTACGTAAATTTCGCAATATAATTCTTCAATATAGTCTGCATATTTACTATATACCAATAAATCTCACACTCGAGAAGCTGTAGATGAAGATTTGCTGCAAGAAGTTATTACTACTTTCTGATAATTGTGAAGAAACAAGTTTGGCGGCAGCCACGTATAATTATGAAAACGTAGACACCTTTTAATAGTGCTCAATCGTGTTGTAAATAAATTCGTCAGCTCCATAACTTTTAACTCCGGTCTTCTTTTGAAACATTACAAGCATATCTTTGTTATAAGCACGCTAGATGCTAATCAAAATATGACACGGTGGGGGGTTCAAAACCCGTCACATTCAATAATTATTTATTGAAGAATCAATTTAACTTGTCTGGCTAGAGAAAATATTTTGCAATGAATTGCAACCGTCCGACGTTAGCATTCTAAAACAATCCATGTAAGTTCGATGAGTCGAGAAGAAGATGGGACAAAGAAAATGGGGGGTCGCGGAGATTAAAAAAGAAAAAAATGAGTGACTAACATTGCTACATTTTTATTAAAAGCGATATTATTATTTTGTATTACTTTGAGCGTTCTTAAATGTGTTGTCTAACAGTTCCCTTAGACCTATTATTCTTGTGATCGTAGCTAAAATCATAGTTGTAAAAACGTTTTTTCCGTTTTTTATTCTCTCCCAAAAAACGTCGTTTTTTGGTTTTTTATTTTTCCCATCGTTTTTTTTATCGTTTTTTATTTTTTCTTTACCTTTATTTATTCATTTACTTTCTGTTATTATTTTCTTTAATTTTATTTTTTTCTGGTATTCCTTATGTTTTCCGCCAACTCTCAAGGATTCAGCTAACTAAAGTCATTATTTCATCGTTTAACATCATCATTTAAGAGATAGCCTGCGTGTAGTAGGTTTCTAATCAAGGTTTTCAAGGTTAAAATGTGGTTTTAGATGTGGCAAAGTCAAATTATTTTCCGTTTCCGTTTTTTATCGTTTTTTGTCGTTTTTTTTATTATTTTGAATAAAACGACGTTTTTTCCGTTTTTTTCTGTTTCCATCGTTTTTTACATCTATGGCTAAAATTAATGTGAAACTATAGGCCTAATAGACGATTTAACACGTTCTGTAATTACCGCTTATAATACTCACTTATTTAATCTGATCCTCAGCATAATATACATAGAACGACGATAAAAGTTTGGAATAATAAAACTAATTATCGTTGACAAAAATGATTGTCTGCAGTTCATGTTATGGAGATGAATTACATCGTTACATTAGTTACGAAGTAGCCAGAAAAATATTTATAGCATCGCATATAGCTAGGGCCTAGCACACGATATAAAGGTGGTCAATAAACACCTTCAGACGCTAAATTCATAATAAGCATTAAACTTTTTAGAAAGAACTAATGATAATTTAATACTATATTAAAATTTGACGGAGCAAAGTCCACAGCTACTGGTTGCATTCTGCTAATGCCAGTCCCAAGCCTGTTTAAAGGAGGAGGACGCCGCTAATGATCGCTGCTATCACAATCCTCTCTATCCAATCTATTTAGCCTATATGGTGTCTGTTGATTTTTTCTTTTCTTTGATATTTGCACATTCATTCTAAGTCCCAAACTTAAACAACTGTAGGTTTAAGTATTGCGATTAAATGATTTGATGCCAATAATATCTGAACAATATTTGAATTATATTTTAGAGCAATTTTTCACGTACAAACGCAGAAAGATGCTGAAAACTAGGAAATAGAAGTGAGATCTTAATTAGCACACCTCAAAAACGATTAATATAGACATTAAATATACTGCGTCGTTCAATTTTTGTTACTAGCAGTGCTCCTTCTACAGCAGGGGTGTCAAACCTTTTTTAGTGGCGGGCCAGTGTGAACATGTTCCAACAAGTGGCGGGCCAGTGTGAACATCTTCTAACAAGTGGCGGGTCAGGGTGTCGAAGCTCCTGAGCAAAATTGGGTAGTTATCTGAGTTACCTATGTGCTTGGTATGCCAATTCTCAGAAAAGTCCAAATATCAGGAAGAAATCTTGATTCAATGTCCACTTTCGCTTCTTATTAAATTTTGACAACATTTTAAATAATTTTGTAAACTTTTGGGAAGGCTCCGCGGGCCAGAACAAAATCGTCGGCGGGCCAGAAATGGCCCGCGGGCCAGCTCTTTTACACCCCTGTTCTACAGTAACTGTCCATTGCATATTAGGCTATACTTCATTACGAATTGTCTTTTCTTGTCCTTCCCTCATAATTATTCTATTAAGACAGATCATTTATCACAAGACCAGAGGTCTCAATTCTCAAACACGCGGCCCGCGGGCCGCATGCCCGCGGACCCGATTAATGCGGCCCGGGAAAGACGCCTGGTTTGGGGTTTTTTAACGAGAGAAATCGGTTAAACCCGATTTTTGTAGTTCTTTTGAGAGGCGAACCAAGGTTAAAACTGTTTTCTACTGCTTTTGCTGTGGACATTGAATCTGCAACACCAGATATATCATAGGCTATATCCTAATTTTATAGGATAATGATGGCGTTATTAGTTGACCAATGCGATGCAATGCTGAAGCAGAAAGTTGTGATTCCATCATTCGATCTACAGTCTACACCCCTCTACCACGTACAAGACAAATTGTATTTAATACCCAAAGCTGCACATGGCTGCAACACGCATAATAGCGTGTTTGGTAGTAATTAATAATCACTTATTTATTCTAATCCTCAAGCATAGGCCTATTCATTGCACGACCTTAAACTTCGGAATAATAATTCTTGATGACATTGTCAAAACGTTACGTAGATGAATTTTCAACGAATCTTCTACGAAAAAAAGAGATTGACTATTTACGACATCGCCAGAAAAATATTTATAACATCTGGAACACACGATATAAAGGTGACCAATAAATACCTTCAGACGCTAAGTGGATGGATGGATCCAGATTTTGACCAGGGTCTATGACAACGGAGGCCGTTGCCCTGGAAAAAAATTTGTTTGGCAAAATATTGCACTTTTTAGACGCTATAGTGCTTAATCCATATACAAAGCATTTAACATTTTAGGAAGAATTAATGATAATGATAATTTAATACTGTTTTTATATTAAAATTTGACGGAGAAAAGTCCAGAGCTAGGCCCCTACTGGTTACACTCTGCCAGTGCCAGTCAAAAGCCTGTATAATGTAGGCCTATAAAGGAGGAGGGTGTCGCTAATGGTTTTTGTTATCACATAGTGATGTTAAGCTGCAACTACTGCCTCTTTAATAAATAGACATCTCCTCCTTTCGCAGATATATATTGCACGACTCTAACTCATAGGCGGAGTTTATCAGGGGCTAGGGGGGGCTAAACCCCTCCAAGAAGGTCCAGATTCAATTTTTTTACCATGAAAATGGGATTCGGGGTTAGCCCTCCCCCCCAAGAACGGAACCAAACTCCGCCCATGCTCTAACTGCTGTCGTTATAACACATAGAATAAATACATAATCACATATAAGTAATTCAAAAACTGACGGGCATGATGGCTATTTTGCAGTGCCGGTCCCAATGCTGGAAAAAGGAGAAGAGCGGTGCTTCTGATCAGTGGCGTAGCCAGGAATTTATGAGGGGGGGTTTGGCCGGATGCTTGTTCCTTTCTTATATAAGTGTGCACAAATCCTTTGAAAAAGTTTTTTACTAGGCCAATGGGGGGGTTAACCCCCCCAAACTCCTCTTGTCCACGCCATGGCTTGTGAAGTAGGCCTATGCTTTACCACTGGGTTGTTAAGCTGAAAGATTCCACACAATAAATATTATAATGATTAGTAGAGTTCATAATGTCAACACTACGTTCCTATACCGACAGGTGGTATATAGTGCCAGTCTAAAGCCTGTGAATCTACATAGGAGGAGGGCGACGATAGTCATCTTTATCATCATGACACGGCGCTTTTGTTCGTCAACTTTTCACTTCGAAGTTGTTTGCCGTGACCGTGTCATGTTAATAAATTAGGAATTATTTTTGCTACACGAGCATAATCATAGTAAGGTCGATTTTCAATACAGATCTAAGATAGCAAAAAGGATATAAAGTGGTGTCTGAATCTTGGCACCAAAACGAATTCTAAATAACGTTTTCAGCCTAGCTGAGTCCCATTTCAAATTCAAAACATGGCGATGACCCTTAAACACCTCGAAAACGTATAATCAAGACACTACAAATGAAGCATAAAATAAAATAAAGGAAAATTGACTGACAGATGGTACGTTTTCGACCGCGATGTGATAATTATTATTGCAAGAAAGTTCGAAATAATGAATCATTGACAAAATCAATCACTTCACATATTTTCAATGCTGGCTTTGCTTAAAAAAGATAACTCATAATATATAGGCTATTCTCCTACTCCACATGGGAGCGTCGCTCAATGAGGAGTTGATCAGCAAGTCTTATATCTTAATTGGCCTGTATAAATATCTCATTGCTCATCATTTATTAGGCTATCAGATGTTCCAGCCGGGTCGCCAATCCGGCGTGTTAAGCTCCTTTGACATAGGAACAAAGGAGAAAATTATAGACGATCAACAGTTTTTCAGGTGTAGCCTAGAAGGACATCATTTTGTTTCCAGTGTTTTTGCAGTGATTATATCCCCAGTCTAACGACAGCCTTTGATAACAAAGGCCGTTGCCGTCGACAGAATTTTGGGTTAGATACAGTAACGTACATCGGCCTATATACGAGGCGACTTGAGGTGGATTCGAACCTCCAACCCACCGGCTGCAAGGCAGCGAACATGCCCACTATAGTGGCCACCACGACACACAAATTATGACAACCACCAACCAATTTATCAATGTGACAATGTCTTCATTAATTTTTGTTCAATTATTGTTCTGTGTTTACTTTTTCATTTTACATTTCTTATTGTTTGGCTGTTGTTCTGCCCCTTGGGGCAATAAAAAAATGTACATGATCAATAATATTACCGGTAACTGTTCATCTTGCGATATTTGGGCGACTTTTAAGCCAGAACTCGCGGCAACGTTTTCCCGAAATCTGGAAACCGTGAACAGAATACGCATCTAGTATCGGTCGCCATTTTGTGCGATTGCACGTTTAAGTAAGATTTTCGTTTAAATAGAATTTATTATGCGATAGCTGATCAATTTCCATCATTTACTTTGTGCAGTTTTGCCTTAAGTCTGTTCACTCGTTTCCTATGCAAATCTCGGTCAGTGCTGCCGTTGTTAATATGATAGAGCTTAAAGTTTGATTCAGTGGTGGGCGATAATAGTTGAAAGTCCCTTAGAAATGGAGGCCATTGTTTCTCGTAAATACCGTTTCGTGTTATGAACTGATTATTACCTATAACATTATCGTTGGAATTTCACCAAGAAAGCTGGTAAAATCGTTGTTCACGTTGCAAGGTAAAGTAAAGTAAAGTAAAGGCCCATCCCGTTCCATGAGGAACACAGGGAGGCGCTCATATCCTTTTCCATGACCCTGAGCCAGCAATGGACGATTCCCAAGGTCCTGGACACGGGGCCAGTGTATCGCAGGACTTGCTGTTTACTTCCCAGCTTACGCTGGTACCAAATTATATTGCTTGGTGACAGAAGCACGTGTGCGTGAACAACTTGCCCAAGGTCGTTACCCGGAGTCGAACCCGCAACCTTCCGCTCTGTGAGCGGACGCGTTACCG
Organism: Lumbricus rubellus; assembly: GCA_945859605.1. Classification (NCBI taxonomy): domain Eukaryota; kingdom Metazoa; phylum Annelida; class Clitellata; order Crassiclitellata; family Lumbricidae; genus Lumbricus; species Lumbricus rubellus. The sequence continues at coordinate 33,731,313 of OX243822.1, read as the reverse complement.
GACCGCCACCAGGTCGCACAGCACGTTGCAAAGATATTTTATATTGTCAATTTTAGAAAACTGACTTGACGAATAATAATTGTTGCCGTATATGGAAGACATTTTTAAAACTAATTGTTTGCTTCGACAGAGGCTGGATCGGTTCCACGACAACTGGTCTACCGACAACTCGTCTAACGACAACTCGTCTCCGGACAATTCGTCTAACGACAACTGGTCTACAGACGAATAGTATTGATGAAATAGAAGCTGGATTTATGAAAATGGGTTTTTAGCTTAAATGGAAGCTGGATTGATGATTTTCATTCATGTATTTCAACATGCACCCATTTCTACTTCAAATCTAAAAATAACTTCATCCAGCTTCTATTTCTCCCCTGTTATTTTAGTCAATCCAGCTTCTATTTCAGATATAAAAATACCATCATCCAGCTTCCATTACTGAAGCGATTTTCTGATCAATCCAGCTTCCATTTGAGATCTAGAAATACCTTCATCCAGTTTTTATTTATTATGCGTTATTTTCACCAATCCAGCTTCTATTTCACCTGTAAAAGAACCATCATCCAGATTCCATTTCTCTTGCGGTTTTTCACCAATCCAACCTCCACTTCACCTCTAAAAACTGTCATCCAGCTTCCATTTCTCAAGCGCTGGATCAGTTGTCAGTAGACCAGTTGTCGTTAGACGAATTGTCCGGAGACCACTTGTCGGTAGACGAGTTGTCGTTAGACGAGTTGTCGTGACACCGGCTGGATCAATTAAGTTTTTGTCTCAACAGAAGTTCTCTTAACGGCAAGATTCATACATGTAGGCCTATAAATTTAAGTTGGATTGATAATAATAAATTAATAATTCCTTCTTAATCAGAACTTTCGCTGGAAGAAATGCATTTTCTTTAAATGGAAGCTGGATTGAGTTATAATAGAAATTGCTTATCCAGGAATGACAATGAAGATATTAAGATAATTAAGCAATATAAACTACGATTCTACAATGAATCCATTTATGGGCATAATATTGGGAATTGAAAATATACTGAAACTTTTCCTGCAACTGCAAGTACTACGTGCATCAACTATTAATTCGTATGATCATAGAAATCAGTCTGACCTCAGTGAAACTGATATTAGCCATTGGTTTGAACAATGATGAAATAGTAAACATAATTGTAACGCTCTGCGTTAGTTAAGCGACCCACGATTTGCTAGGTCTACTGTGAGTCTGTGACGCCGCACTTAATGCAATTTCCTAGGGCATTTGGCCAAATTTTAATATTTTGTGACGGCGAAAATAAAAACCCATATAATTTTCGTCTTCGACGATGGAGACCAGTTCATTGCAGACGTTTTAAAAACGTGTTGACGTGCAAAGTGTGGTGTAATGCAGCGAATTTCGAGTCACAAACCGCCGCCATCTTAGGGATAGAGACTTACACCTGCCCCAGAAGGGTAGTAGGCCTATTGTTCACCCAATAGAGGTTTACGCCTGACCCATGATTAGCATTTTAAGTCGTTATTCGGTAGTAGGCTAGAATAAATAAGCTGCGAATAAGAGGCTCCATAACCACCGCCCCTGCCAGCTGCTGGAGTGCAACTAGGCTATGTAAATTCTATATGTCAAAAATGATTTACTCATTATGGTGAACTGATAGGTCTTGTGAGAATTCAGACTGCTAAGAAACCATGCAAAATGCAGTTATGTCAGAAATAATGAACTCGATGTGGCTTTCGTAAGATGTGTAAGCGTACTGTAGAGAGAAATTATAAAATGCAACTTAGGCTTATATCAGAAATCATTAACTGACATAAGAGAACTTGTACTTGAATTAAACAGAATAAATGTAAGTTATGTGAGGAATTATTTCTTGATCAGGCTGGTCTGAAAAAGACAGAACTTATTCATTCAAAGAGGTCATTCAGAGGTCAAATATGTCTTATAAAATATTTCTTGCAGGCAGCCATCTGAAACCACTCACGATAGCCAATCCTAGACAGAAGCCATAAAAATGTTGGTTATGCCAGAACATATTTCACAAGCGCAGTCTGAAAGTACAATGGAGGATACATACTGGAAAGCAACCACTCAATTGTCAGTTATGACTGAAATCATCAATTCTACCAAGGTGGTTATCTGGAAAAATAACATATGAGAATCTCTACTGCTGAGAAACCATGCAAATATCAGTTATGTCGAAATCACTTACTGACGATTGTAATCTGAAAACCCATACTGGAGAGAAACAACATAAATGTCAGTTGTGTCAGAAATCATTTACTGAAGCTAGTCATCTGAAAAGTCACATGAAAACGGTTCCACGACAACTGGTTCACCGACAACTGGTTCAACGACAACTGGTTCACGGACAATTCGTTCATCGACAGCTGGTTCACGGCAATTATTTCACGACGATATTATTGGAGCAGGATTGAAGAAAGTATTCTTGCTTAAACTGGAGCTGGATTTATGAAAATATTCTTGCTTAAACTGGAGCTGGATTGGTTTAAATGTTTTATCTTAAACTGGAGCTGTAATGATGAAAATGTTCTTTCTTAAATTGAAACTGGATTGATGAAAAACGCTCATGAAATGAAAGATGGATAATGGTATTTTATATCTGAAATAGAAGCTGGATTAATGAAGGGAATGCTTCATAAATAGAAGCTGGATTGATGAATTTCATTCATGTATTCCAACATGCATCCAGCTTCCATTTCTCAAGCGCTTTATAATTAATCCGGCTTCCATTTCTCAAGCGTTATTTTTGTCAATCCCGCTTCTATTTCACTTATAAGGAACCTTCATCCAGCTTCCATTCAGCATTTGCCGGTGAGTCAATAATATTGTCGTGAACCAATTGTCGTGAACCAGTTGTCGGTGAACCAATTGTCCGTGGACCAGTTGTCGTTGAACCAGTTGTCGGTGAACCAGTTGTCGTGACACCCATGAAAACCCATACTGGAGAGAAACCATATAAATGTCTGTTATGTCAGAAATCATTTGCCCGATGTAGTCATCTGAAAAGTCACATGAAAATCTATATTGGAGAGAAACCACATAAATGTCAGTTTTGTCAGAAATCATTTACTGAAGCTGGTGGTCTGAAAAGACACATGAGAACACATACTGGAGAAAAACCATACAAATGTCAGTTATGTCAGAAATTGTTTACTCAAGCTGGTACTCTGCATGCACATTTGAAAAGCCATACTGGAGAGAAACCATATAAATGTCTGTTATGTCAGAAATCATTTACCCTAGGTAGTCATCTGAAAAGTCACATGAAAACCCATACTGGAGAGAAACCATATAAATGTCTGTTATGTCAGAAATCATTTACCCTAGGTAGTCATCTGAAAAGTCACATGAAAACCCATACTGGAGAGAAAGAATTTAAATGTCTGCTATGTCAGAAATCATTTACTGAAGCTTTTTGTCTGAAAAGACACATGAGGACGCATACCGGAGAGAAACCATACAAATGTCAGTTGTGTCCGAAGTCATTCACTTGTTTGTGATAGTGCTCGGAAAAGCCACGTGAGGATCCATACTGGAGAGAAACCATACAGATGTCACTTATGTCAGAAATTGTTTACTCAATGCAGTCATCTGTGTGCACATTTGAAAACCCATACCGGAGAGAAACAGTACATATGTTGGTTTTGTCAGAAATCATTTACTGAAGCTGGTACTCTGAAAAAGCACATGAAAACCCATACTGGAGAGGATCCATATAAATGTCAGTTATGTCAGAAATCATTTGCTTATGACGGTACTCTGAAAAAGCACATGAGGATCCATACCGGAGATAAGCCATACACATGTGTGTTATGTCAGAGATCATTTTCTGAAGCTGGTGGTCTGAAAGGACACATGAGAACCCATACTGGAGAGAAACCATACAAATGTCAGTTATGTGAGACGTCATTCACTCGTGATGGTACTCGAAAAAGCCACATGATAACCCATACTGGTGAGAAACCATACAAATGTAACTTATGTCAGAAATTATTTGCTCGAAGCAGTAATCTTAAAGCACACATGAAAACCCATACTGGCAAGAAACCAAACTAATGTCAGAAGTTTACAATAGACAAATAAAAGTTTAGACAAATAACTGGGCGTCAGACCTTGATTCGCTAAGAAATTTATGGTGGATTGTAATCGCCAAACCTCGGAAGTTCTTACTCTGAGTTTACGATTCTTCAAAGTACACCAACAATTCGTTTTCATTTTGGGTCATTATAGAAGGACTGACTGGACTTGCGCTTAGCTCCTTATTTCGTTTCTATAACCTAATTGGGATTGGGGATTGTTCAACGACCATGGCAGATGGGTTGGCGCAGAAAAACGGTGAAAGAATCGATCCGTCTGATGTTGACCCAATTACGGCTGAGTCTTGGTGTGTCATCTATTGCTATTTTGTGTTTTAAGCACCGGCACTATAGAAGTTTTTTTTTAAAAGTTAATAGCAGAGAAAAACACAATGTTTTACAGTAACGAAGCTTCTATTGCGCCGTTTTCTTAATGCACAAGAAATAAATGGACGTCCAGAATTGCTAGGAAATGACCACTATAGCATCGATCGACATTATCTTATGTCGATGCCATTTCTCAAGTCTATAAAAAATTAAAGAGTTTATATCATAATAAAGCAACGTTTAAAAGGTGTCTTTGTCATTCATTCATTCGGACATTTATATAGCGCTCCTTCAAGTTAAAAAACTACTCAGAGGCGCTCCCGAATCCAGCGCGCCTAAGAAGTTTTAAGTTTAGTAAGGAACGGTCCTGGTAGAGTCCCAGGGTGTAGGCGTAGCTCAAAAGGAAGGCCATTCCAGACCACCGGACCAACCACAGAGAAGGCTCGATTCTTCATGGTAGCAGTACGGGCAAAAGGAACCAATAGGACTCCCTTATCAGCAGAGCGTAGCTGACGACGTCCCTGGATACCCAATGTAAGGCTGCATAGCTCACGGAGGTAAATTAGGCGCGCAGCAGAGCGCAAAACCCGGTCAAGACAGTCAATTTGCTGGATGGGAGACCAATGTAGAGCGAAGAGCAATAGTCAATGCGAGATGCAACGAAAGAATAGAGTAAGAGTAGCAGCAGACGTAAGAGAACGGATGACAGTGCGAAGCTGGCGCACCTGGTAATAGCAGTCTCGAGCAAGGCGGTGAAGTTGAGGACCAAAAGTGAGTTTTTAGTCACTAATCATCATTTTTTAGGCGCCATTTGTCCACATCGAACTTATTTTATTACGTTCACCTCCGACTTATATTGCAAATAGGCTCGATATTGCAATCTCCAAATTTCTAAGACGTTATTCGAAAGCCAAGTAAGCGCGGGCCAGCTTATTCACGAGCGCTAGATATATTCCACTCGCAGTTGTAGGCAGTGTTTAAAGTGTGGAAAAATAAGTGCCTGGACGCACCTTACCTATCCTAAAGAAGTGCCTGGACGCCCCTTACTTTTTCAGTCTGTACTGGCCAATAAGTGGCACGACGGTGTTCAGATTTGAAAATAAGTGCATGGACGCCGTCCATGATCGTCCAGACACACTTTAAGCCCTGGTTGTAGGCAACTTGTAGCTAGTTTATTAATGGTATAATTACTAATATTTATTTTTTATTTCGTAAATTTATATGGCGCTTCTTCAAGAAATCTACTCAGAGGCGATCCCAGCTAAAATAATAGGTTTTGAGCGACTTATAAAAAGCAGGTGAAGTTAGTCAAGGCATAAGTCGCAAGTTTAGTGGGAGGCCATTCCAGATAGCGAGATCCACAGTAGAAAACGCTCGGCACTGTCTTGTAAAAGTGCGAGCTCGATCTTTGAGGAACCAAAAGCTCCCCCGTTGTAGCAGAGCGAAGAGCTCGACGGGCTGCAAGGTCATGGACAGGTCGACAAAGGGTTAGACAGGTAGGCCTATACGATATGGAGTACAATCAGTAAGGTAACGCCAGACAAGTGCAGCAACTCGGTAGAAGATACGCTGTGAAACAGGGCGCCCGTGAAGAACATCATGCATTTAAGCAGAGACGGGGGAATATTTAGGAATGCTTGGCAGAGAACCTAAAGAAGAAGAAGGCTATTGCAGGCCTATAAAATATATGTTTACTGTATCTAAACCCAATTTATCAGTGTCTTCATTAATTTCTTCAATTATTGTTCTGTGTTTACTTTTTCATTTTACATTTCTTATTGTTTGACTGTTATTCTGTTGTTCAATAAAAAAATGTACATGAGCATTGAGCAATTAACTGCCCATCTCGCGATATTTTGGCGACTTTTTAACCAGAACTCGCGACAAGGTTTTTCCGAAATCTGGCAACACTCAACGGAATACGCATCTAGTGCCGCTCGCCATTTTGTGCAGATTTTCGTTTAAATAGAATTTATTATGCGATAGCTGGTCATTTTCTGTCATTTACTTTGTTCAGTTTTGCCTTAAAGTCCTTTCACACGTTCCTATGCGAATCTCGGTTAGTGCTGCCGTTGCTAATAATGATAGTTAGATCTTAAAGTTTGAGTCATTGCTGGGCGATAATAGACTACTTGAAAGTCCTTAGAAATGGAGGCCATTGTTTATTTGTTTTTCGTAGATGCCGTTTCGTGTTATGAACTTATTGTCAATTTGAAGTGTATGCTGGATCGGGTTCCACGACAACTGGTCCAACGACAACTCGTCCAACGACAACTCGTCCACGGACAACTGGTCCACCCGACAACTGGTCCACCGAAATAGAAGCCGTGGCGTAATTGCAGAACACGGGACGCTAGTCTCTTTAGTTTTTCTTAGCGATTTCAAAACAAACTGTTTTGTAGGCGTGGTTTAATCTCGAAACTTCCACAACATATTATATTACAAGATTAAACAATTATATTCAATTTAAAATCATTTAAATTGAACGTTGCATTAAAAAATAAAAAGGACTTATTATAGTAGTTAATTAGGGCTACATATATTAGAAAATTTACATAAATATGCTGTTTTTATAAAATATTTTAACATAAACCTGACCTTTTTGTCAACCAATAAAAGTCAGTATATTAATTACAACCGTTGACTTGACCTCACATCAGCCAATGAACGTAGGTTGTTCAAATTAAAAATACGTCACGCATAATTATTATACATAGGACATTAGTGATACCGCTCCTTGGTTTTTTTTCCAAGATCTTGTCTTTTTCAACCGTATTTTGGGATTTTTTAATTGACTTTTATGTCAACTAAAATACTAGTTAACAATAAAATTATCAATAATCCGCTAAATAACAATAATCCGAGCCATTATATCACTATGGCTCCATCTATTGACTAGGATTTATCCGACTTATTATTATTCTCTTAACTGTTTCGCTCTGCATATTATTTCCGACGTCACGTAGCGCACTCTCTTCCTAAATGATGGTATATCGGCGAACGGAACAAATTATTAAGAATTTAACATACATTAATTTCATGATTAATTATACATAATTTCTCAAACATCACAATTTATCGGATAAAATAGCTTTTGTTTAATTAAATAAAATAACTAACATAGTCAATAATTATTAACTTGGCTTTTCTTGGCTTTTTTATGACCTCATCTTGGCTTTCTATCGGACAGACAGATCATCACGAAAGGTAAAAACAAAACGCTAAAGCCGCTGAAAAACTAAAGAGACTAGCGTCCCGTGTTCTGCAATTACGCCGAAGCCGGATTAATGAGAAAGAGCTTGAAAAATGGAAGCTGGATGAAGGTTTTTACAGGTGAAATAGAAGCTGGATTGATGAAAAAACGCTTAAGAAATGGAAGATGGATCAAGTTTTTTCCCGATCTGAAATAGAAGCTGGAGCCTGGATGCATGTTGAGACACAAGATGAAAATCGTCAATTCAGCTTCTATTTAAGCAATTAAGGAAACCATTAGACTTTTTCATAAACCCAACTCCAATTTCGTAAATAAAGAACTTTCGTCCAGCTTCCATTTCTCAAGCGCTTTCTCGTTAATCCGGCTTCTATTTCGGTGGACCAGTTGTCGGTGGACCAGTTGTCCGTGGACGAGTTGTCGTTGGACGAGTTGTCGTTAGACGAGTTGTCGTGACACAGCTGGATAGATGACAATATCTACCTAATAATATCGGCAAAACTCCGAACGGCGGTCCCAAATGATAAAATTAAATAAATCGATAGGCTATCTCTTGAGAGGGCTTTAAACATGATATGTGGTGAAATAGAAGGGATTGATGAAAACCGTTTGATTGATGGACGCTTGATAAAAGAAAGCTGGATAAACGGCATTCCAGCTGAAATGGAAGCTGGATGCATGCTGAAATACATCACTGAAATCAACAATCCAGTTTCCATTTCTCAAGTTTAATTTTCGTCAGTCTAGTTTCTATTTCACCTATAAAGACTCTTCATCCAGCATCCATTTCACAAGCGTTTTAATTAATCCATCTTCCATTTAACTTATTATGTCCATCATCCATGTTCTATTTCTCAACCGTTCAATTCATCAATCCAGTTTCTATTTCAGATCTAAAAATACCTTCATCCAGCTTATATTTCTCTTGCGTTTTTTCATCAATCCACCGTGTCTAAGCACCCATCCAATACACTATTACGACACGTCATGTTGGTTTACTTAATGTTATAATTTGGGACCGCCGTTCGGAGTTTTGCTGAAAAATTATAAAATGTGACTTATTATAAGAAATAATTAACTGTACATACCGAACAGACATAACAGAACCCGTACTAGAATTAAACAGAATAAATGTCAGTTACGTGAGGAATTATTTCTTCATTATGGTAGTCTGAAAAAGACGGAACTTATTCTTTATTAAAAAAGATCATACAGAGATCATATTTGTCTTACAAAAATATATCTTGCAGGCTGTAATCTGAAACCACTCATGTTTGCCAATACTGGAGAGAAGCCATACAAATGTTGGTTATGCCAGAAAAATTTCTTCACAGGCGCAGTCTGAAAGTACACTTGAGGACACATACTGGAAAACAACCATACAATTGTCAGTTCTGTCAAAAATCATCAATTTAACTTTAGAAGTGGTGATCTGAAGTAAAAAAACATATGAGAATTTCTACTGATGAGAAACAAATGTTAGTTATGTCAAAATCATTTACTCAATTTGATGATCTGAAAAGTCACATGAAAACCCATTCTGGAGAGAAACCATATAAATGTGGGTTATGTCAGAAATCATTTACTGCAGCTAATGTTCTGAAAAAACACATGAGAATCCATACTGGAGGGAAACCATATAAATGTCAGTTATGTCAGAAATCATTTACTCAAGGTAGTCACCTGAACAATCACACGAAAACCCATACTGGAGAGAAACCATATAAATGCCAGTTATGTCTGAAATCATTTGCTGAAGCTGGTGTTCTGAAAAAACATATGAGAACTCATACTAGAGAAAAACCATATAAATGTCAGTTATGTCAGAAATCATTTGCCCAAGGTAGTCACCTTAATAGTCACACGAAAACCCATACTGGAGAGAAACCATATAAATGCCAGTTATGTCTGAAATCATTTGCTGAAGCTGGTGTTCTTAAAACACACATGAGAACTCATACTAGAGAAAAACCATACAAATGTCAGTTATGTCAGAAATCATTTGCCCAAGGTGGTTACATGAAAAGTCACATGAAAACCCATACTGGAGAGAAACCATATAAATGCCAGTTATGTCAGAAATCATTTACTGACGGTAGCAATCTGAAACGTCACATGAGAACCCATACTGGAGAGAAACCATATAAATGTCGGTTATGTCAGAAATCAGTTGCTGAAGCTGGTGCTCTGAAAAGCCACATGAGGACCCATACTGGAGAGAAACCATACATATGTTTGTTATGTCAGAAATCATTTACTGAAGCTAGTGTTCTGAAAAAACACTTGCGAACTCATACTGGAGAGAAACCATATAAATGTCAGTTGTGTCCAAAATCATTTGCTGTGGTTGGTGTTCTGAAAAGACACATGAGAACCCATACTGGAGAGAAACCATACAAATGTCAGTTGTGTCCGAAATCATTCACGCATAATAGTGATCGTAAGAGCCACACGAGGATCCATACTGGAGAGAAGCCATTCAGATGTCAGTTGTGTCAAAAATTGTTTAATCAAAGCGCTCATCTGCGGGCACATTTGAAATCCCATACTGGAGAGAAACCATACATTTGTTTGTTATGTCAGAAATCATTTACTGAAGCTGGTACGCTGAAAAAGCACACGAGAACCCACACTGGAGAGAAATCCTACAAATGTCAGTTATGTCAGAAATCATTTATCCAAATCGGTAATCTGACAAGACACATGCGAACCCATACCAACGAGAAACCATACAAATGTCAGTTATGTGAGAAATCATTCACTCGTGATGGTACTCGAAAAAGTCACATGATGACCCATAGCCTACTGGCAAGAAACCAAATAATGTCAGCAGTTTACAATAGACAAATAAAATTAAAGACAAATAACTGGGGCGTCAGTTAAACCTAAAATATATGGTGGGTTTAATCCCCAAACCTCGGAAGTTCTCGCTCTGAGTTTTCGATTCTTCAAAGTACACCAACAATTCGTTTTGCCTTTGGGTCATTAGAAGGACTGACTGGGCGTGCGCTTATACCTCCTTCTTTTGTCTTTCGTTTCCATAACTTTGTGTTTGGGGGCGGGGTGGGGGTGTTTGACGACCATGGCGCAGAAGAACGGTGAAAGACTGATCCGTCTGATAATTTAATAACAATGACAATTTCTTGATGTTGACCTAATTACGGCTGAGTCTTGTTGTGTCATCGATTGCTATAAATTTCGTGTTTTAAACACCCGCGCTATAGAAGTTAAAAGATTCCATAGACCTACTCAGTAGAGCTACGAGCGCTTCTGTCTGATGTAGGGCTATTGTAGGCGCCTACTTCGATCTGCATCGATAGCCTTTTAATGTAACAGATTCTATTGCGCCGTTTTCTCAATGCACAGGAAATAAATGGAAGTCGAGAATTGTTAGGAAATGACTAATAACATCGATCGATCTTATCCTAGTAATACTTGTCGGTACCATTTCTTCAGTTTATAAAAAATATTTGAGTTATAACATGTTAAGGCAACGATTAAAAGGTGTCTTTGTTTTTATCACTAATCATCAATTTCTTAGCGACATTTGTCAACATCGAACTTATTGTTATTACGTTGACCTCTAATTTACAATATATTGTAATATTGAAAATATAGATAATATTCCATCCGAAGTTACATTGATTAATCAGTGCTCAAAGTGTGAAAAAAGAAGTACATGGACGCTGCTTACCTTTCCAAAAAGAACTGCCTTTCCAGGCTGTGCTGGCCAATAAGTGGCCGGACGGCGTTCAGATTTAAAGTAAGTGCATGGATGCCGTCCATGACCGTCCTGGCACACTTTAAGCCCTGTGGTTAATGACGCTGATTCTTAAGATATAAATTATAAGAGTCGCCCTCCTCAACCAAAATCTTCTGCCTGGCACCATCCGAGTACATGACAGTGACTGAGATTCCTTTTGTCCATGAATTGTTTAAGCCTTTCTCCGTTTTCGGAGCTTTTGAATAGATGCATGAACTCAACTCAGGTTGACTAGGAGCTATCTTTCAATTGGATGGGGTTTTGCCATAGGAGCTAAATTAAGGCTTCTTGCATTACCAATATGTTGTCAAATTCTTAGGTGTTTTCTTTTTGGCTCTTGAGAAGCAAACACACAACTGCTCAGTGTTGTTGTATTTGCTAGCATTGTATTGTATTGTATATGACCAATTTTATAAATCCCTTCAGAAGCGCTTCCAGTGCAATCCACCCCGAGAGATAAGGCAGGATTTTGAGGCAAGAGAAAGATGTGGAAAGACTACCAGAGAGAAAGGCAGGAATTGAGGTTGAAGATAAGGTTCGAGAGAATATAACTATATACCAGAGAGTAAGGCGGAGCGAACTGAAGGTGAAAGTCAATTCCTTAGAGAGTGAGTGACCTATGAAGGCAAATGATCTGGATTGAACCATGGCGGTTCTGACGCAGGGAACAAAGAGGTCAAGACGATCAGAGGACCTAAGAGGACGCAGTGAAGTGGCAGAGAGGGGATGAAGCATGTGATCACAAAGATACATTGGTAGCATAGAAACCGTACATCTCAAACTTTCTTATGCTGCAGACTGGTTTTACTGCAAATCTTTTAAATTTATCCTCTTTCACATCCTACATCAAACATTTGATAATATTGTCACAAATTACTACAACTATTACCGTAATTGTTGAAAACTGTTTAATTGTGCAAGAACCTTCTTACATTCTCATTTTCTACTGTTCACATTGTAAAACACGAACAATAAAAACTGTATATTTGGACTGCAATCAAACTTGAAACTCCTGTAATCTTCTTGTGGCCTGGTAATTGGTCGCGGACCACAGTTTGAGTAGCGCTGTAGTAGTCAAGCGAAAGACGGGAAAAACCAAATGGAGAACTTTATACAAAAGATGTCGACAAACTCTCACAAATGAGTTAAGTTTAAAGTAACATATCAGCATGAAAAAACTTTAGAAGTAGACCTACAAATTAAAAATAAACTGTTTAAATTAATACCTGTAATTTCATCGTTATCGAGATCTCATTGGCATATAAAATAAAAAGGTTTTTAAATTATAATTATCCACAGTAAGAAGACTGATGGTTTAAATTCAGAAGTTCAGTAAACGAAAATAACTGGTCTAGCTGGACAACTGTCAAAATGGACAAACTGACATCTTAAACTCTTTAAAGTGTTACATTAGCAAATAATTGTCAGTCACTCTACAACAGATGTGATGGAACTTGTCCAACATCAGCAACCTCAAATTCTGACTGTAAAGCATCTGAAAAGTAGCTTGCTGTAATCTATCATTTTAGCGGTGTAAATAATTATCTGCTCAATGTACATGTAGCATTATCATTTCTCATAAATCCAGCTTCTGCTTCAGCAAGAATCCGTTTCATCAATCCAGCTTCCATTTAGGCAAGAATTCATCAATCCAGCTTATCAATCTTAGCAACATTTATATATCTAACAATCTAAATTCTATCGAAATAATTATTTTTCATCAATCCAACTCCAATATAATTTATACAAGAACCTTTCCATCAATCCCATTTCTACGAAAGTAAAAATTATTTTCAGTCGATCTGACTTCTATTTAGCAAGAAATCATTTCATCAATCCAACTTCTATTTGAGCATTGCTAAAACCCATGCAATGACAAATAATTTCAAACGCTAAAGCGATAGATTACCGTAACTTGCTATTGACGATGAGATATAAAATTGTCGTACATTTCAAGAGAAAAGCATATCCTGTACAAAGCAAAATTGCAATGGATGAGAAATCACTTAACAAGCGCCTGCAGATTATCTGCACAAGCAACTGTAATAGCGAATTTGTATAGCGCCTCTTCAAGAGATTCAATGGATGAACCCAAGATGAAATAATATATAGTTTTCAAGCACTTGACGCTGTCGGGGACGACAGAAGAAAAGATGGGAGGACGTCATACAACAGGACCTGAAGCTGCTCAAAATGAAGAAGGAAGACACTGGAAACAGAGACAAGTGGAGGAGTAGGATCCGAGTGGCTGACCCCTCGCCAGAGGGAATAATTCTAGCCTGAAGGGAAAGAAGAAGAGTTTTCAAGCACTTGTTTAAAAGAGATAAAGAAAGACTGTATCCGAATATTAAGTGCCCCAGAAAAGTGCTCAAGAAAGTTAGATTTACCACAATGGGGCTTCTATGCTGCACTGTGGAGGATTGGGCCGGGAGAACAGGCTGGCTCTAGTACATAGAATGGGCTCCCTGTTGTGCATAGCCTGTTGCCTAGAGATCACACCACTATGCTCCTTTTGAACTTACATACAGATTTGTTTAGCGGTTGGTTGGACTGGGGAGCGCTTCTAAGTAATTTGCCTTGAAGACGTGCAATATAAAAGCTCAATAATAATAATAAATAAAAATAATAATAATCTTCAATCAATTGATATCGTTTCGTAAATCCACAAGGCCTCCTTCTTCTAAGGCCAAAGTACATTAAAAAAACATCATTAGGGAAAATCCGTTAACAAAACAATTTCATCCAGTTAATCAACAAGCCATGTAAACACTTGAAATAACCATGCACCGATTTTCAAAACAACGATTAAAATACAGTTTAACGCTTACAATCGAGATGAGTATTAGACACAAAGAACGCTAAGATATATATAACTGTCTATCACATGATCTGAATTACTACAAAGCAAGCAGTTGGCACGAAAACTAAACGTAACATATTCATGTCTAGCTGCTGCAAGTTACTATCTGCAATCTACTGTTCTGAAGTAATATCAAATGATCGGAAGGAAGGAGGGAGGGAGCTGGAGTTGCATTTTCACACAACGACCTCTAAGGCGTCTTTACTTCTTCAAGGTCATACCTGTAATTAATTAAAATTTGTTTATTTAGAGAAATCAAGAATGCAAAAAATAATCAAAATTACACATTTAGAAAATAGCGCAATGAAGACACAAAAACAATTTTAAAATTGCATAATTGAAGAGAGATACCTGAGAATGGGCAACCCAGAAAGTGAGGGTCCTGCTAGACGTGGGCATTGGGCAAATACAAAAAATACTGTATCAAGATGGTAGAGATTGTAGTAGAATTAGGCAATTACGAAGAGAAAAGACAGGTGTGAGTATCAGTAGAGATAAGAAGAGACAGATAAACGCAATTCATAAACCAGACAAGAACACATAATTATTATAACAGTATCAGTACTAAATACTTGATATGAAGAGAAGAGTCACATGAGAGATTTGACAGATACTATGAGTTAGCTACTATCAAAAGATCTGACAGACAGAGTATCCTCTGTCTGTAGAATATAATCAAATAACATTTCATGTATACCCATAATAAACTCAAGTGACTGGGGGTTGAACCCATGGTACTTGCGTTCAAACAAAGTGGTACACATACCAATGTTTTGAGCATCAGAATATAAAGTGTCCAAAAACTTAAAACTGTTAGACACCGATCACACAAGCAACCTACATTCTCTAATACAATGGAGTTTAATTTTACACACCTTTTTAATTGACCGTAAGCATGTTTGAAATAATGTCTTAAATAATCTTTTGCTGATGGAATCGATGCAATGTGTCTGTGGAGAGGAGAAGACTTGCCCCTGTGGCCTCATATGATTGCCAAGGTTATGAAAATGAAGTTGCTAACATTTCATAGCCATGTAACCGAAAGTCCAATAACCACCCATTCTAATACCACCTATTCTAATACCACCTATTCTAATACCACCTATTCTAATTCCACCCGTTTTAATACCACCGATTCTAATACTACCTGTTCTTTTAGTAACAACTATTCTAATACCACCACTCTAATATCACACACCCTAAAACCACCAATTCTAATACAACCAATTCTAATACCACCAATTCTAATACCAACTGTTCTAATGCCACCAATTCTAATACCACCAATTCTAATACCAACTGTTCTATTACCACCAATTCTAATACCAACTGTTCTAATACCACCAATTCTAATACCACTCTCAAAAAACTGATATCACACAACAGATTGTGATAAAGAGAAGTCCGACAGAGTCTGACCAGGCTGTTGTCGCTTTGGTCAAGTCGCCGACTTTGGTCAGTTCGAGCAGAAGTCGTCCCATGTCGGTTCGACTCTTGGAAAAGAGTCCGACGTCGTTCTTGACGGCGATGTCAAGCGACCGAAACGGGGCTTCCATCTGACCCATCGGCCACTCAAACCTAAACAGCACAACCATTTATATAGCTCCGTTTATCAGCTACACACAATACATAAATGTCTGCAGTAGGCATTTATATAGCGCCACTTATTGATAATCAGAGCCAACCTCTGTGCTACCCTATACGATGTCAAATGCACTAAGAATTAGAACAGGTAATTAGAACAGAGGATTAGAACACAAAATTAGAACATAGAATTAGAACATAGAATTAGAAAACAGAATCATTTAACTAAGATTCTGATGAATATAATAAATATATTTAGATATATTCAAAACATACGTTTCGTCAAAGACTGGACTGAGGCAATTCTTCACGAGTCTTGTTTTCTTTTTGTTGCTTCGATCGGGCAGAAGATAAATTCGGACGTAAGGATCAGCGAGATTGTCTTTATCGCAAGGTATGAGATTCCTAGATGAGGAAAAAACAAAGATTTTTTTAATTCAATTCAAATGAGTTTATTCATAGAAAAGAAAAACAGTCAGGTCGGGAGCACCTCTGAGGAGTTTCTCTTGAAGTGGCGCTATATAAATTCATGATTAAAATTCGAGCCTCCCTCCCATGAGACGAATGCTGAGTTGAGGCCTGAAAAAATTGCTCCTAGTTACAAAGAAGGCAGACAGCACACATGGGTAGACTTTATATCATTATCAATCTAATGGAAGAAATTTCAACCCCACATACGTACCCCCACGCTAATTGACTGTCGATGGGAAGATGAGTAGGCAAGGCAGAGGACTGGCCTCCTTCGTATGCTGAGGCTAAGAAAATGAGGTTGCTAATACTTCATACTCATGACCATCTCAGTGTTAACGCTTCTTCTTAATAAGAAAACTAATAGACATTACAGGTAGATGTTATTTAAACTTCACACGTGGCATAGACGATGTTTGTATGTGCACTTGTTATAGCGCCCCTTCAAGCACTCTCGCTACTCAGAGGCGCTCCCGATGCAGAGCGGACACTGCATTGGAGTTTCACGCCAAAGCGCTGAGCAATTGTGAGTGAAGAACTTGCCCAAGGTCCTTACGCGGCGAGGTGGAATCGAACCTCTAACCTTCCGGCTTCAAGGCAACGACGCCACCACAACACCACCGCGCCCCACAAAGACGGATGAGAGAGAGTGTCATCTTACGTGCATTGATGAACTACGACGACCAGTTGACCACGTTGCGATGAAAATCGAATCGTCAACTGTATCTGACCAAATCTTCCGGCTCTGAAAACCAACAGATAATAAGATAAGAATATTCTTTTGTATTTGACCAATTGCTATCTGCATTTTGGTGTACGGACATGGTAAATAAATACTTGAACGAATGAATGAATAAACATAGGGTTATTATTATAGGATAATAGCAATAATAATAATTATAATAATAATCTAATAATTTAATAATCTAATAATTTTATCTACGATAAAATAATAAAGATGATGATGCAGATGACGAAGATAATGATCATAAATTTATTAATAAATAATAATTTTATAATCTAATTTTAATCTAAATTTAATCTTATCTATAATGACAATGATCATAAATTTGATGATGACAATGACTTAATCACAAAAACCATTCCACAGATCGACACAAAACAATCCACTCACCTTGAAGGACTTTCCCTGATCCTCACAGGCGCCACTTCCGCCACCACTCCACCCAAAGATCCCTTCACCGGAGTCGACGTCTCACTTCCCTGCTTCTGTCCATGCGACGACGACGAGACAACCGGAGAATCTCTTAGGACATTCTCCTCCCTCCGGACCGACTCCTTCCTCGCAACCTCCGCATCTTTCTCCACCTCCACATCTCCTCCCGCATCCACCACAACGTGCTCCACCGGACTCGTCTCCCGCAACGACCTTGGAGGACGACCTTCGTGTGGAACAACATCCTCAGGAACGATCGGAAAGCTCATGATGGGCATCTCGATGCTCGGCTCCTTCTTACTCATCTTTCCTTTGCCACTGCTGATGGGAGCAGCGGCTGGAGCAGCGGAGAAGACGGCTGATGGCATCATGTTGATCGTTTCTGAACGCACGGATGCGATACGTCCGAGCTTCATTCCACCCAAACCACCCGACCAACGAGGACGAACGTCGCTTATCAACAACTACAACAACAACATTTGGTATCAGCCAGGAAACCCTAATCCTCATGCCATGATCCCATTTACCGTCATGCCCTGATCCTACCAGCCCTCATGCCATCATCCTACTAAACTTCATGATCCTATTTACCCTCATGCCCTGATCCTACCAACTCTCATGATCCTACTAACTCTCATGTCATGATCCTACTAACCCTCATGCCATGTTCCTACTAACCCTCATGCCATGTTCCTACTAACCCTCATGCCATGTTCCTACTAACCCTCATGCCATGTTCCTACTAACCCTCATGCCATGTTCCTACTAACCCTCATGCCATGTTCCTACTAACCCTCATGCCATGTTCCTACTAACCCTCATGACGAAACGCACAGTGAGCTTTCCTACTAACCCTCATGCCATGTTCCTACTAACCCTCATGCCATGTTCCTACTAACCCTCATGCCATGTTCCTACTAACCCTCATGCCATGTTCCTACTAACCCTCATGCCATGTTCCTACTAACCCTCATGCCATGTTCCTACTAACCCTCATGCCATGTTCCTACTAACCCTCATGCCATGTTCCTACTAACCCTCATGCCATGTTCCTACTAACCCTCATGCCATGTTCCTACTAACCCTCATGCTATGTTCCTACTAACCCTCATGCCATGTTCCTACTAACCCTCATGCCATGTTCCTACTAACCCTCATGCCATGTTCCTACTAACCCTCATGCCATGTTCCTACTAACCCTCATGCCATGTTTTTACTAACCCTCATGCCATGTTCCTACTAACCCTCATGACGAAACGCACAGTGAGCTTTCCTACTAACCCTCATGCCATGTTCCTACTAACCCTCATGCCATGTTCCTACTAACCCTCATGACGAAACGCACAGTGAGCTTTCCTACTAACCCTCATGCCATGTTCCTACTAACCCTCATGCCATGTTCCTACTAACCCTCATGCCATGTTCCTACTAACCCTCATGACGAAACGCACAGTGAGCTTTGATTCTGGACCGCAACTGGTGAGTGGAAACGTCTTCAAAAGCGTCATATCATCGGAAGAAAGAACTTCATTCACAGAACATTTCACCTCAGCTAACTTCTTGTCCGACTTACCACGATGAAACACCTAAAATGACAACATACAACAGCACCTTATCATTAATATTATTAGTTAATATTACTATCATTATCACTATTTATTATTATTATTATTATCATTATTATTATTTTGCATACTGTTTTAAAAAGCCTAAGATGAATCTTATAAAGAAGAAAACTGTACACAGCAACTTCAAATTAGATAGATTAATGATAAGTTAAATTAATGGTTTACTGAAAGGTTGATTGAAAAGCTGATTGATCAGTTGATTAAAAGGTTGATAGCTGGACCGATAAGGTGATTGATAGGCTGATTGATTAAAATGTTGATTGATAAGTTGGTTGAAAGGCTGATTGATTGATATATTGATTGATATTTGATGCCAACCTCCAGAATAAGTTCATCAGCCTCTGGATCATGTACAACCATCTGGAAGTATTCTCCCCAGATCGGATTGTTCTGATTCATTTGAACGCCGGTCTGTTGCGTTTCTGATCCAATTCGCACACGGACAAAAGCATTGCGTTGCTTACCTGACTTATCTCCCAACTACACAACAATAACAACACACAGAAAATCAAACATAAACAACACAGATATAACCCTCTTATCTTATCATAGATTTAATCACCATATCTTACAAAATACATCACCAACCTATCTTACAACATATATCACCAACCTATCTTACAACATATATCACCAACCTATCTTACAACATATATCACCAACCTGTCCTACAACATATATCACCAACCTATCTTACAACATCTATCACCAACCTATCCTACAACATAATTATATCCCTTATCTCATCACCGATATAACCACGCTATCTTATCACAGGGAGTCTCTCTCTCTCTCCCTCTCTCTCTCTCCCTCTCTCCCTCCTCCCCCTCTCTCCCTCCCTCCCATGATTACCATGATTTCATCTACAGATCTTCATTGATTGTACGTTACTGGTCAACATAATTACGAGAAGAGGAAGAAGTAACGAACCGGGAGATTAGTCGCACGGTCGACGGTGACGAGAAGAATTGCCGACGACCAACTCTCATCCTCCTTTCCAAAACCTGTGTTTATTGCGTTCGCCTTCGCCTTACGAAACAGACAACAGAAATGTTTAATATCATCAATTAAATTAATAAGTAAATTAATATGTGAAATAGTTGTTAGATAAATTTATTACTTCTCATCACCGAACTTTCTCATGCAACATCAAAGACTATGCTATCACCATAATTATTATCTCTCTTCTTTTCTCTCTCTATATTTCTCTGTCTTTATCTCTCTGTCTTTGTCTCTCTGTCTGTCTCTGTCTGTCTGTCTCTCTCTCTGCCTCTTTCTCTGGCTCCCTCCCTCTCCTCCACTCCCTCTCCCCTTCCTCACTCTCTCCCTCTCTCACATTCTCTTTAGTATCCATAACAGACCTCTTTTCTACCATCTCCTTTCTTATCCATCATGAATCCATCTTATCCCTGTCTACCACCTTCTCTCTTACACATCACCCCAACGTTTATCCTCGTCACAAATTCACAGCCTCAACTATCGTTATCAACTAGAATTATGGAGACCCAAAATGGCAGCCGGTGGGAGTGACCTCTGACCTGGCTGAGTAGATCGATGTCCTGCGTTAAATTCATCCACATCGCACGCACGTACACCTGACCTGTGTTGACCTCTTCCAACGGATACCACTGCAGCACAGAAAACAACAATGACAACATGAATACATACATTATCCTAAGAAAGCGTAATTTGGGAACAGAATTAACAAATAAAATTACATAAAACGCTTGTTGTTTATTACTGTAACAGCAAACGAGTTAAAACAGTAAAGAAATAACAATTTATACTTTTAAAATGATATGAAAAGAATTACTCACCAGATCAATGAATCCATTTTTACCCAAAACTTCAACATCGATATTTGCCCTGAAATAGAAACTATATATTAACTCAAATACACAAAAAACAAATTTTCTCTCAGCACAAACTATAATCGAAATTCTACTCTAGAGTCTAGATAATCATTTTACCGTTTAATTGGAAATCATTTCATTATCAACAGTAAATTATAGAGTAATTATCGTGGGGTGCGGTGGTCTAGCGGTGGCGTCGTTGCCTTGGAGCCGGAAGGTTCGAGGTTCGAATCCACCTCGCCGCGTAAGGATCTTGGGCAAGTTCTTCACTTACAATTGCTCAGCGCTTCGGCGTGAAACTCCGATGCAGTGTCCGCTCTGCATCGGGAGCGCCTCTGAGTAGAGAGAGCTTGAAGAGGAGCTATAACAAGTGCACATACAAACAGTAAATGGTCAAACTGTGAGTGAACATACACCAACCTTACGCCTCACTACACAGAATAATATTCACAATTCCAGCTGATTACATTACCAATTATGCTTAATTACACTACAATCAAGGTTTACTCTACATCTCCAACTCATATGATCCATGTTCCTGCTACATGTTCCGTTGAGTCACGAAGCGAATAAAAGAGACAATGAATCATGATTAAGGAGGTATTCTCAATTAAAGTGTAACTAAGTCAGTATAATCTGGATTACAATGTACCAATTACAGTGTAATCTGCATGACAAGTTAACAGATGACATTGTGATATGTGTGCGATAACGCAACTGATTACAGCGTAGTCCGGTTGGCAATTCAAAAGATTACAGTGTAATCTAGGCGATAATGTAACCAATTACAGTGCAATCGCAGTGACAGTGGAAATGCTTACAGTGTAATAGGGTTATTATCTGTGTGTAACCCATTACAGTACAAGCTATGTTACAAGGTTCACATCCAAACTAAACTACAACAAATAACCAATTTCAGTGTAACCACAATTTAAAGTGCAACCAATGAAATCGCAGATCTCTAGATTGCAACGGTGTAATTGTGCGTTTACGATGAGCGACGTACATTCCGAGAGAATCGTCATTCTGTGAAACGGTGTCAAGGTCAAAGATCTGAAGGTCAATGAATTGACCGTGCTTCTGGTCAACGACAAACTACAAAAGAAATCAAAGACAATGCATCAGACAATGAGATCAATAGAACCAATGTTCAACATTATTAGTTCAACTCACAGTAGAAGAATATATTCTGGAACTATAATTGGACATAGTCACTGACACTGACAGACACATGCCATTGACAGACTGACACATACTGACACAGACAGACTTCTGTGAGAAGCTAAGACCGATTCTGACAGACTGTCATTGGCAGAATGACACCGACAGACAGATTCCGACAGACAGATTCCGACAGACAGATTCCGACAGACTGCCTCTTATACTGATACTGACACTGACAGACTGAAATTCTGACACTAACAATTTTACACAGACTGATATATCGACACTGCTACTAACTGACACTGACAAACAGACAGACAGACAAACAGACTGGTCTTTCTTCCTACCTCAAACTGTTCCTTCCAAAGTGGATTGATTGTATTTGAAATAACTTTCGTCTTCCTCTCTCGAGCGCCAACTGCAAAGAAACCAAGACAAAATGCAGAGATCATTGTTGTTATTTATAAACTTTTATGCAGCACCTATATCGAATTACAAAGCATCAATTAACTAAGTAAGTATAATAAGTAAGTTTATTCCTCAACAAACCAATTGCATATCTGGTGTACATACATCTTAATAATCGAATAGTGTGCCTGGACCAAGGCCACCACAACTCCATTCTGCACAGAAGAGTGTGCTCTTGGTTCCATAATTCGCATGAACTGCAACTCTCGGCCACCAACTGTCTACCACGGAAAAACAGTTGTTGTTCTAATATAGCTCTTCTTATTTTTTTCTTCTAATAATTGTTATTTCTCTTATTGTTGTTGTTGATGTTCTAATTGTTGTTCTAATTGTTGTTGTTATAATGCTAACAGGAATTAAGAAATAATCCAGAACTCACCAACGACTTTGCAGTATGGATCTGACTTTCCACCTTTTCCAAACACCTTCGTATCCGCCTTCTTCAGATCCTTCGCCTCCACCACTTCCAATCGCAAGACACCCTGACAACCAAAAGCAACAAAAATCCTTCATTCGTTTCCCCGGAAAATGAAAAATTAACAATTCTACTTTACATCCAACTAAATTATCACAGAAATTATAAATTATTATATGAAGATTATAAATTATTTAATGTTTCAGTCAGCAATTTATAAATTATTATATAAATCAGATTGGACAATCTTGATAAGAATTAAACTAGAACAAATGTTGAATCGGATGCAACATCTTGGGTTCCTTCCCAAGACATTCTTGAACATGGAGAATTTAGTTGCTGAAGCTGATGCTGGGCTGCTGCGTAATGTAATGCTAAATGTCAATCACGTCTTGTTTCATTCACTTCTAGCAAAAACACCTATAACTTACATCCTAGACCGCATCTATTCGTTCCACCAGTAAAGGATGATAAAAACTTCATTTTGAGGGTTCTCTTTGCGGGCCATCAATGATAATTACATTGTTACACTCACATTAATAATTTTGGTTCTATTTAATGCGCTTTGACATGTAACTGGTGATGCGATGTGTCACCAGAATTTGTTTCATTTAGAAAAATAAACGAAAATTTATCACCATTAGAAGCATTCAGGCAACCTTAACTAGCATCCAAGGTATTTATTCAGGAAACCTCACTGCCTTTAGAAGCCGGTAACACAAACTTGCGGTGCCAATCATAAATGTAACGTTGTTTCACCTTAATTGCTTTTTAAAGAGCAGGTAACACCGTACCTGTGGAATTGGATATTTGAGAGTCGTGAAGTCAACGTTCGCTGCAAGTTGAATCGGAATTCGATGAGGAAGAACGAGATAATAAGATATCTGCTCCTCAACAATCGAACGCAGCGATTTACTATGAAGAAAACAAAAAAACAATTCAAATCAAATCAAATCAAATTTATTGATCCCAACAATTCAAATAAAATCAAATTTATTGATCCAAACAATGCACAAGACATTATCATGATCGCATAATATAATAGCAAGTAACATCAGTCATGCAATAAGGAATTTTTTAAGACACTAAGTTATGTTAGTCAGTAAATTTACGAAAAAAGATGCAAGTATTTATATACCACATCTTGAACGAAAGTACTCAGAAGTGCTTCAGATTCCAGCACAGCCAAAGAGAAGAGCTTTAGAATGTGTCCGAGAGTGATCTAGGGCAGTGGTTCTCAAACTTCTGCAGGCCGTGGACCGGCAAAAATTTATCTGGAAAGCCCGCGGACCGCTAACTTTAGTGGCAAGCACAAACAAAAGGCGAACAGTATTTTTTTAAACCAATTATAGAGTTATTTATAATTAGGGATTTTTTATTAATAAAAACTGTTTGTACAGCCATTTGGCAAGTTGAAAAAGGCACTGGTAATGTATTTTTAAAGTTTGAGACAGAAGTTTGAATACATTTTGAACAACAATTCGGAAAATTCACAATATAAATTAATGATTATAATTTATTTTTAACTCTCAGATTTCTTCACGGACCGGTGATCAGGACTCCGCAGACCGGTGCCGGTCCGCGGACCACCACTTTGAGAACCACTGATCTAGGGAACAGGTGCAGCTCAAGTGGTAGGACATTCCATATCACCAAGCCAACCAAAGAAAAAGCATGACTCTGCATGATGGAGGTACGAGCAAACGGACCAAGAGCACTCCCTATCAGCCGAACGCAGGGACCGACCAGTCCAAGAACTTGACACAGGCCGACAAAGATCAAGTAGGTAAGTTGGAGCAAGACCTAGCTGGCATTGCCATAAAAAGGAAGTGACTCAGTATTCAAAACACTGATGGACAGGGAGCCAGCACAGAAATTCCCGCAATTTGAAACGTGACTGAATTTTGGTATTTGACGATTGTAATGTTAAGTAAGTTAGTATGTGCTTTAACGATCCGCCTGCAAACGCACTGCGGCAACATCAATCAGTTATGAAAAACAGTGAATACATAACTAAATAATCAAAAGGCATGATAAAGTGAGTGAAAAGGCAGTAATATTCAGAAATTACATAACTAAATAGCAGAAAAACAGAGATAGTCATTTATATAATTATCATATGTGTATTGAAGCCTTTCCTAGTTAATGTGTCAGCATATGGAACCTTGCGATTTTGTGATCGAGGGCAGAGGAGTAGGTAACATTCTTAACAGGAGGCAGCAGGCAATTAAGAACATGGTTAGGATTACAGTAAAGCACAGACGAAAAAAAGAGAGTCAGCACAGTCACAGAGGTCATCAAAAGACTTCTGGTCTTCAGGAAGATACTTGTGTCATACTATTTTACGTATTATTAAGTTAATACGCGTTCTCTGTGCAGCATTAGCAAAGCCATACCATGCAGGAGAAGCATAGAGAAGGCGGGCCAACGTTGTGGCCCGAACAACGTCATAAAGGCGAAGACCCATGAGTCCATGAGAAATAAGAATGCGTATTGTGTCGAGCGATTGGTTGGCCTTTGGATACGATCAATATGCAAGTCAAAGCTGAACTTATTCGTAATTTTACCATAATTGAAACATACCAACCGTAGAAAAAACCTACACAGTTAAGCAGTAAAGTACAGCCTTTATAACTTCATTAGAAAACACACAATGGAACATCAAAATATGAAGTAAAATAAAACATGATTAGAAGAAATAATCACATTTTATTCATATCAATGAATAGTAAAGTATATTAATAATTTTAAAGCATCCTGGTAAAGAATCCCTTTCTTGGGAAGAGGTTGAAATGTGCAATTTCACGGAACTTGTGAGAAATTAGTAATTTAAAACTTTAAAAAAAACAGAAATTCATTCTCAACGCAAGCTTCAAATACATAGAAATCTTTTTTCGAATTCCAAACAAATCTCTAAGTTCTCGTCTCATTT
Organism: Lumbricus rubellus; assembly: GCA_945859605.1. Lineage (NCBI taxonomy): Eukaryota > Metazoa > Annelida > Clitellata > Crassiclitellata > Lumbricidae > Lumbricus > Lumbricus rubellus. The sequence goes on along the minus strand of OX243822.1, from coordinate 33,705,369 downwards.
TAAAATTCCAACCTACGTTCAAGATTTCAACTTCAGCATTCCAATCTCACTTAAAATCCAATTTCATTTTATAATTCTACACCTAGGCCAAAATTCCAATCTCGTTTTCAAAACCCAATCCCAGTATATTCAAACTACAATGTCCTTCTAAACTTCCAAATATGAAAATCCTCCATACTACGAAAACCCAAGTCCACCTACTTCAACAGTGGGGCGTCCAGTAAGTTGGCAGCCGCTGTCAAATTGAAATCCACTCCCTGCAAAGTGAGAAGAAATATCAATTTTATTCATGTGACACACAGACCAATGGAAATACTCGGAAAATTGAATTTCAACCTCTGCTCAGGTGGTCGGTCGCTTCATTCATTCATCCGCCTATGGAGATCTTCTGGCTCTTTTATGAGAATAAGCAGAGAAGAAAAGAGAAGGAAGGAAGAGGAAGATGAGAATCTGAGAAGAAGCAGAGAAAACAAAGAGGCAGAGAATGAGAAGAGAAGAAACAGAGGCAGTGAAGATGCAGAGAAGAAAAGAGAAGAAAGGAAGATGCAGATAAGAATCTGAGAAGAAGCAGAGGAAACAGAGAGGCAGAGAATGAGCAGAGAATATGCAAAGAAGAAGCAGTGAAAACAGAGAGGCAGTGAATATGCAGAGAATATGCAGAGAAGAAACAGAGACGGAGTGAAGTGGCAGAGAAGAAGAAACCGAGAACAAACCGGTTTGTTGAGGAAGAAGACAGATAGACCGCCGATGATCGGAATTTCACTCGTAAGAGGTTTCATGATCACTCGCATCGTCCCGCTTATCTACAACGATCGAAAAACAACTTGACTTCTTTTTTTCAAAGAACATTGCTTTCAAAAACAAATAAAGAAAATGTGTGTGTCTCTCTGCCACTCTGCATAACTTCACCAACAAACTGCTGTGTAGAAAGTTAGATAAGAGCATCTTTCCACACTGCTGCCAACTACGCCAGTTTGCAATTATAATAGTTTGCTCAGCAGTAGCAACGATTGATGTTTGAACTTCATATTAAGATGCAAAGAAATATTGATGAACGACGACTGACCGAAAGATCCTTGATTCCAGCGACAACTCCTTTGACGGCGATCTTCACCTTAGCGTCTCCAGTGTATCTGCACGAAACAATCAAACAATAACCACTACAGCCTCATCATCCAATTTGATGAATTAATATAATGAGCATATAATATGCCTCTCCTTCCCTTTTCCACTTGCAAGCATGGATGGGGTTTGGGTGACCCTACTAGACCTTTTTGACGTTAGTGCAGCATTTGACATGGTTGATCATGACATTTTAATTAAACGCCTCTCTATCTCTTTTGGACTCTCTGGCCGTCCACTTGAGTGGATCACATCTTTCCTCGTTTTCCTCTTCATCCATTTCTTCACCGTTCTCTTCTTCTTCTTCCATAACTTTCTCCTTTATCCACTTCCTCATTTCCGTCCTCTTCCACCACCTTTTCAACATTCAGTTTATCTTCTTCTTCCATCCTTTCTCTACTTCCTTTTCCACTTACTCTTTTTCCTCCTTTTCCATTCCTTGTTATTCTCGTTTTCCTCTTCTTCAATAACTTCTCTTAGAACATCTTTTCCCTCTTCTTTTTCCCTTTTACGATTCTCCTTCACTGTTTCTTCCATTCCACTTCTTCCACTTCCTCCTCTTCTTCCTCTTTCTCATTTTCCTCTTCCTCCTTTTCCTCTCATTCTCCTCCACAGCAGAAATCCTCTTCCACATGTATAACATATCGATTAGATAAGATTTCTGAATAAATAAATTGAAAGACTTACTTAAGATCAACATCACAAATGATTTCATCTTTCTTCTTTGGATCAATGTAAACCTTCACTCCATCCACCCTCGGAGGCTGAAACAAAAATCAAACAGAAGAGAACACTTCTCAACTTCATTTGACAGTCATTCAATGACAGTTTCTCAAGTCGCAATGATGTTGCAATACACAAGAATAAGAATAAGAATAATTTCATATCAACAGAACCAACTGTGAACGTGTGACGACTGACCATTGCAGAACATCAAACACACCCTATTTTTTGCAATCACAAGGGAAAAAAGAATAATACTCTAGACATTTAAGAATTGTTCTTTGTATTACGTGGATAATTTTTTTAAATTCCTGTGGAAGCTGAGGTGTGTGAGAGTAATAACAATAACAATAAGAACAACGACAACAATAAGAATAACAACAATAAGTACAACAAAAATAGAACAACAACTAGAACATCAACAATAACAGCAACAACATCAAGAACAACAATAAGAACATTAACAATCAGAACATCAACAACCAGAACAACAACAAGAAAAACAACAATAAAAAAATAACAATAAGAACAATAACAATAACAGAACAAACAATAAGAATATAAATGATCAGAACAACAACAATAAGAACAACAATAAGAACATCAACAATAAAAACAATTAAAAACAACAATAATATTAGGTCTAATAATGATAATAATAATAAATAATCATAATAAGTTTTGTTCCAGCGCCTTTCTATCTGTATCCAGCGCTACAACGCCATATGTAGCATTTCGTGGCACTTTTAATACTGTTGCGGAGGACAAGGCCTGATCTTCTAAACACACAAAAACAGCTCCAAGCATAATTTTTGTAAATCCCGAGGGATCCTAGGTACCTAGGGAAAAAAATCATAATAATAATAAGAATAATAATTTTTAATAATAATACCACCATCCAACGCTTTAATATTTCCGAGGCACTTTTTATTTTGCCCCAAAAGATACTTTTGAGTGAGATGCCGCCCTAGAGCATAATTAGTTATATCTCCAGGTATCGTTTGCAACGCCTGAGGGATTATAATTTATATCTCGGGCAAAAAATAATAATCATAATAAACACCACCACCACAATTAACCCATTAGTGCCCAGCATCCATTATAATGAACACTTAGAAAACGCATTGCCAAAAATAAGAGGCAACTGTATAATAGGGCCATAACTATTTGTTATTGTTGGGTCAATTGGCTATAAATTCCACTCTAATTGTGATTTCCGGATCATGTGAATTGGAAACATTTTATTGCTTGTGTTGATATGTCTTCTGCAACATGTCGAAAATCATCGCTACCACTAGTAATTTTGTTTCTTTGTTTGGTATTAAACCAGGAAGAATTTAATGAAACTGTTATTGCTGTTCATAGCAGCCATACGGGTCACTATGCTTACAGAATAATATCACAAAAACAGTTTGTTTTCCCACGGAAATTTCCTTTGTAATGTTAGCGTCAGTTATAACGGACGTCAGGCACAAGCCCAGAGATGACGTTTCCTACAGCCAGACTCCAATCGTCATTGTACTCACTTTATCTCCGGTGTCAATCGCCTCAAACTTGAAACTCTTGAGGTTGCTGGGTAAGTTGTTTTGGATGGAAGGTTGAACAACTGAAATCAGTGTTTCCTTTATGTATTCGCCGATGAAAGGCCACATCTGCCGTACGACCTTTTAGCACAAAAACACACAAACAGACGAAAATTGTTGTTTTGTTGTTCAAAGTATAACAAAACACAGGTAATAAACACTCACGATAAAGAACAAAAAATTACTAGGGCTCAATCAATCAATCATTCACATAAATAATTTATTATAGTGCCCCTTCAAGATCTCTACTCAGAGGCACTCCCAACCCATAAGGCGTGGTCAAAAAGAAAAGTCTTGAGAAGACGACAGAAATAGCCAACAGTCACGAGGACAAAATCTGACACCAAAAACATTTTAATTCAGTTTTTAAAATATCTCATTTTTCAATGCGAAAGGTGATCATCTAAGTCTAGTTGACCTGATACCTGATATTTTCGCCACATTTACCTGCATTGTAACTGTTTTGCTGAAAGGGAGAAACGTATATGCAGGCATAACTAGAGTGTCCCTTACCAGGAATCTTGAAATAATGCCATAATTCAATCACGATAATTGTAATTTAACAAAAATGTCTGCTTATAGACGTACCTTGTTAAACCATTCTGCTTTTTCAACATCTGGGAAGAAGACCTGAAAACGCAAACCACAAATTATCAAATCAACTTTACTTCAATAAATCACGAATTTCATTTCAAAGATGACTATCAAACTTTTCCAAAAACCATGACCTTAACTCAAAACTGTAGCAGCTCCATTAATTATCTACGCATGTGCAATGGATCAAATTTCTTCAGTTTAAATTCAAACACATTCAAAATTCCATCAGAAGATGTTGCATTGTTTTTGTATATTTGCTTTAATTGAAGCAACAAAATCTTGTTGTCATAATGCAGCAAGACTCAGTAGCAAAAAATTTATAAAGATTATGTTTGTACAACATTGGAAACTGAATTGGGTGAAATACATGAGCCTGCTTCTAATGTAAGTAAGTAAGTATACACTTTAATGTGGCTTTATTCGCAATCCAACTTCCCTGTTGCTCTTCGAGAACAATGTAAAGAATTGTTCAAGATCTATATTATGAGTAGATTCTCTTGCTATGCACTTTCGTCCAAGATTCTTTTTTTTGTTTAGGCGTGTTATAAATAACAGTTTTTTAATACTAATAATAATCAAATAATCAATCCCCGAGAGATAATGTATTGTCTACCTCTGGCAAAAATAAACAAAAATAAAATAATAATAATAATAATAATAAGTTAACCGTGATTTTATATTAGGTGGTAGACAGTGAAGTCACGTAGGGATCCTGTATTCCTCGGGGCAAAAAAGTAATAATAACAATAATAATAATACAGAGGGCTAAATAACGTGTTGATTTCAGTGACCACTCACCCATGACGAGTGGTCATCGACCCGTGACAGAATGGCCTCGCGTTCATTGAGAACAGCCTGGAGTGCATACGTTTTCTTCGACTCCTTGTACTTGCGGCACTCTTCGCTGGCGACGTGAAAGAACAGCGCGACGAAAACCCAGGCGACGCTGAAGCCGAGGTAACCCCAGACCCAGACGCCAACCACAATTCCAGCCATTTTGAACGCTTTGATCATGATGGGCAGGAGTTCCACTGCATCTGTGGGGCTCTCGGCAACCACGGACCCTGAAGAACCCTGCTGAAAAAACGCCTTCTTATCAGAAGGAGTTGGTGATGACATGTTGAGTTCGGTGCAGAACCGATTTCAGAGCTTAACGGTTGAATCTAAGCGAGCAAATTTAAAATCGATTTCGAGATAAATAAACTTTTTAGACGAGAATCTGCATGCTTAAAAATTTCGGCTGTAAACAACAGGGCGTGTCTTTCTGCTCAGCGGCTGGACAGTGTTCGATGTTGACGGCTGCTAATGGCTATGTGTAGTCGCCCAGACTCGCATACCGCAAGGCCTGCTGTCTAGGCATAGGATTAATATTTTTGTCGCCTAGGCCCTAGGCCTATACTTTTTGTTGGCACTGACAGATGAGAGCTCCGCCACTGGTGCCAGTCCCAATCCTGCCAGACTTGTTGTCCTCGAGACTAAAGTCTTGGTCTCGAGTGCGCTCGAGTTCGGTTTTAAAAGTCTTGGTCTTGGTCTTGGTCTTGAGAATAAAAGTCTTGGTCTTGGTCTTGGTCTTGAGAATAAAAGTCTTGGTCTTGGTCTTGGTCTTGAGGGCCAAAGTCTTGGTCTTGGTCTTGGTCTTGAGGTTCAAAGTCTTGGTCTTGGTTTTTCAAGACCAAGACCAAGACCTGCCTTCACGATAGTATCATAATTATATTATAATAATAACTAATAAAATTATAATTATATAGTAGAAAATGAAATCATGGTATAATATGGCAGTTCATGTAGGCCTAATACAATATAATAAACAGCAACTAAAAACTATAATTTTGTCAAATTTTCGGAGGAAAATTATTTTATTTCTAGGCGCTTTCTCCGCTGGAAATGTCCAGACACGCGGCATACGCCATGGTAGGATTTTAAAAAAGACTCACGATTTCTAAATTAAATTTTATATCCAGTGCTTGAAAAGATGCTGTGCGTGCCAGCAACTTCAGCACCTTTAGAACAATTTTTTTCACATGGTGGAATTATCATGAGGCCACACCGGGCACGCCTTGGTCAGAAATTAATTGGTTCTGTTAATTTTTTAAATGCAACAGCCATTTGCAATAACATTGCACATAATCACATTAAGGAGTTTCGTAGGCACGAACTGAACTCGGAATTCTCTGCAGTTTGGTTATAGAGTTGCTTTGTTTGAATAAAATACGTTTTCATTAAGATAGCAGAACCTGCATTTTCAAAAGGTCTTGTCTTGGTCTTGAGACCAAAAGTCTTGGTCTTGTCTTGGTCTTGAGCCCAAAAGTCTTGGTCTTGGTCTTGGTCTTGAGGCTCAACGCCTTGGTCTTGGTCTTGGTCTTGAGGTTCAAAGTCTTGGTCTTGGTCTTGGTCTTGAGGTTTGAGGTCTTGACAACAACACTGAATCCTGCATAAAGAAGGAGGGCGACACTAGATCTAGCCTAGTCATCTTTGAAATGGCAGCATCATTAAACAGCAACAAGCAATGACAGATGCTGGACCACTGACCGCAAAAGCCAGCGAGAAACGCCACATTATTCTTTCCGTTTCATTTCATTTTTTCATTTCAAAATATATCTTAATAATATTATCCATGGGACAGACGACATAACGAGGAAATTGTTGACAAGTATGTTCTATCCCAAT